>VZUI01015691.1:0-104489 GCA_013401135.1 Cettia cetti | reverse complement strand
CATTAAGCTTCTATTATATAATCTGATACTATATTTGAATATTAAGGCCATAAATTTCATATAATCTTGGAGTTTCCCCAAGTTTTACCATGTTCTGGGCAGTAAATCTCATGTAATTGACAATTTTCTTGGAGTTCCCCCAAATCTCCAGTCTCTCAGATAAATTTAGCTAGTCTTATCTTGGTTTCTTCCTGTCTTCTGCTCTTCTCTTGAACATCTGCAAAGAAAAAGGGGGGGAACTCCTCCCTCCTCAGTGTTACATCTTAACTATCAATATTGATTACTATTTCACTTTATTAGCATGAATCACACCCATTTATTACAATATCATGCAATACTTCATCTCATGCAATACAAGATGTATTATATATATATTTCCACCATATACAAACACCTTTAGTATATACATTCATATACACATACATTCTTGTCTGTATGTCCACGTGTTTTTACAGTCTCAGACACCCTTTTATCCTAATGTTACACCATAGAGCACTTAACAATATATAATGTGATTTGTGTTATTTTCACTTGCTCATCATTTTATACACACACTATATATATTTATACAAATGCACACACTCCCAGGCATTCTTTCATTTCTCTACATAACTTTAATAACACAGACTATATAACAAAATGCACAGGATATTTTATATCTGCCATGTGTTATGCAGTATATTACTTGTATTTATATTTACTATTACATCCCACAGAGTCATGTTACTGTTTCCTGTTGGGTACTATACATGCTGCTATATTAGAACATTATCTATAATTATATATTACCTATATATATATATCTCTCACAGCCTCACACAGTCTTCTTTTATGTACACATTTATCTTTGTTGCCTGTGCAGGGTCAGAGGCCCCTTTTCATAGCATCTAGATAATATAATACAAAAATCTATTTACTTCATGCAATCTACAGTACAGAAGATATAAAATTATATAAAATGTAAGAGCATAATGATACAATTTTATTATGTTTGATTATAAATGTCATTATTTATGACTTTGATTTAAATTTATTATATTAACACAGTTAATTATAATTATACAATTGTATAATTATATTAGATGATCTATTAAATTTTGTATATTAAATTTTGTATATTACATTACATATTAATTTTGTATATTACATAATATATACGACGTATAAAGCTCACTGATAACACATAATGCTTCTCACAACTGTACGTGTTCACTCCACTCTGACACCGGTCCTTGCGTACATTATATCATATATTTGCATATGGAAATTGCCTATTTAAACATCCGCCCACTCAGTGGTGCTGTCCCGTGGCCAGCCCGTGGTTCATGCACACCAGAACAAGCCGGTGCCGACCCTGGTGCCGGCGGGCGATGCCGGTGCCGGTGAGAGAAGCCGAGGCCCCGCCGGCCCCGCCCGCCCGTTACCGCCCGCACCGGAAGCGCCATCGGCGCGGTGCCGCTCGCGGCCGCCGGGCGGCGCCACTTCCCGGAAGCGGAGTCCCGGAAGCAGCAGCTGCAGGGGCGGGGCGAGCGGAAGTGACGCACATGCAGAGCGGCGGCGGGGCCGCCCCGCCATGTCGCGGAGCTCTGAGCTGCGGCAGCAGTTGTGAGTACGGGAGGGCCTGGGGGTTCGGCTCGCAGGGACGCCCCGCCAGGTACGGTCCCGCCGCTCCCCGCCCTGCCGGATCCCGTGGGCGGAAACGGGAGGGCGGGGGCGGCGACGGCCCTGGCGGGAAGGGCAGGGGTCGGCGGGGAGGGCGTCGTCCTATTCGTTCCCTTTCCTTCCATTTCTTTATTATCCCTTCCTTTTCCATCTCTTTCTTTTTTTTCACTTTCTATCCCTTCTTCCGCCTTTCCGCTCTTCTTTCCGCTCTTCCCTTCTCCGTTCCTTTTCCCGTTCCCATTTCAGATGGAGCGGCCTGGGGGCAGTTCCAGCCCCGCCCCACGTGCGGTGCCGTCTCCGGCTCGACGTCATTTGTGTTTTGGTTGTGTTTTGCTGTCGGAGGCTCTTGGTATATGTCGTCACTGAGGCTACATCGCCATGAGGGTGGGATGTGCTGGAGGCAGCCGGGAAAGGGGGAGTGGGGATGTGAGAGGAATCGAACCTTTCACAGTCATGGAATTATTTCCGTTGGAAAAAGTCTTAAGGATCAATGACTCCAACCATTCGCCTATCACTGCCGCATTCTCCTCTAACCCATGTTCCCAAATGTCACATTCGCTTATTTTTTTTAACAATTCCATGAATGGTGACTCCACCTCTGCCTTCGAAAGCCTTTGCCAGTGCTTGACGCCTTTTTCCATGAAGAAATTTTCCCCAGTATCCAACCTGAACCTTCTTTGGCAAGCTGGAGGTTGTTTTCTCTTCTCCTGTCCCTGTTTCCTGGGAGCAGAGCTGGACACTCCCAGCTGCCCGCTCCTGTCAGGGAGTTATGCAGAGACAGAAGGTCCCCCTTGAGCCTCCTTTTCTCAAGGCTGATCCCCTTTTTCTGCTCCTTTAGCCACTCCTGGGGCTCCAGCCCCTTCCTCAGCTCCATTCTTTTCCCTGGACTCTCTGAGTCAGTTTAACCGATCAGGTCCTTCATTACAATCAAACCACGTAGAAGTGGCTGTGCTTGGTTATCCTGACTGGAATCGTGCCCAGGGAATTCTCTGTGCTGCCCAGCTCTCTGTGGTTCCATTCCTGCGTTACGTTGGGGAGCTCAGCAGGTCCAGCAGCACCAGCCGTAGTTTGGCTCCTGATGCCTTTCCTTGTCTCTCAGGAGTTCTCAGGGTGCTTTGAGTGTTCAGGGGTGAGTTTTGGGTGATTTCTGAATCCTGGGGCTGCTGTGGGATCCACATTGGCTGTTTTTGATGATCACAGATTCTACTAGAAGTTTTGTGGCTGGAGGAGGATCTGGTCATGGATCTGGAGAGCTGTGGTTGATAGTAGAGCACAGGGAGTGTTTCCTGGCAGTTTGCACATCCACAGTTATCTGTACTCAGGGAATATTCCACAGTGGATAAAAAGAGTTCCCAGAAACAATTACTGTCAAACAGAAAGTGTTTTTTTCTGCCATTATTGAAAGCTTCTGATTTAGGATAAAACCTTTGTCATTAGAGATGGCTTGAACTGAGTCAGGATTCCTCCAAGTTCAGCATCAATTCACTGATTTCCTTTAGACGATGATAATGATAATAATGATGATCATTGTATATTATCTAGATTTTATGTTACTATATTATTATTATTATCATCATCATCATTATTATCATCATCATTATTATTACTTTATTGCAATTTTCAGATAATCCATGGAGTGAATGGAGCTGTATAAAATAAATATGTATCAACTACAATCAATTATTTTACTTTCTCCCTGGGTACACATCTCCAGTTGGCAGTAAATTGTTACTTTGCCACTTCCTGGATCCAACTAAACCCATGAAAATAAATTCTTTTGGTTCTCCGGAGTGTCCCATAGTTCCTGGCTATCTATTCACATTTTTAGATAAAAGCTGTGCCTGAAGGAACCGTTGTGGGGGAAGACAGATGGAAAAGGAGCTCATTCTTTCTTCTGATGACTTTGGAGGAAAATTGAGCCAGTCTGTCTCTTTGGTTTCCACTGATGCATTTTTTAGTGGCGCAGTCAGGATTTCTGTTGGAATCTTGTGCTGGTGGTTGCACTGCCTTTGGTGGATGAATTTATTTGGCAGAAATAAATATTCCTATTTCCTGAAAATATTCCAAGGGTGTTTTGTTAATGCTAGCATAAAGGATAGAAGGTGAATGGTTGAATACTCAGTATTTTGTGTTTTGTGTTGCTTACTAAGAGTAATGAACAGTGAGAGAAGTTTAGACAGTAAAACTGGTGTGTCTGGTCAAGAAAACAGGAATTCTGGTGAACTGAAGGAAATTAAGGAAAGATTATTATTTTTATTTTTCTGTCTTGAAATAAGTAAGTAAAGAAATAAATCTCCCCTTCCGTGAACTTGTTTCCCTCAAGGTTTGTTCATGGATCTGCCTTAAGCCTTTCTAAAGTATAACAACACAATTATTTCTGAGTGTTCATATATGAGTCTTGAGGAGGTTTATTCTTAGGGGGTTGGGAAGTGAAGGAGGATAAAGAGGAGAAAGAAAACTACTTCAGTAACTATGGAAGAAATCCCCAAGTGCAACCTGGCATGATACAGATTTCCTATTGTGGGTTTTTTTGTTGTTGTTTGGGTTTTTTGGGTTTTTTTTTGGGGGGGGAGGGTGGGGTTTTTTTAGGAAAAGAAATTAACCTGTTCTTTAACCAAATTAATCTGACACCCTAAAAAGGATACTGAGTGAGATTTTTCATTCTGCTTGAGAGATTCTTAAAGATTCATTAATTCAAAGAAGCAGTGACCTTGAAGGCTGAAGCAAAACAACTTCTAACTCTCCTCTTCATCACTGAAAAATGTATGGGGACAGTGCTTTATTTTATTCTGGTGATGTGAAACTTCCTCATGGTTATTTCTTCGTATCACCTGGGAAAAGCTTTATGATGTGAAATTGTTGCAATGAAGCCTTTTCAGCTTTGAGAGCTAAAAACATTTGCAGTAACCCTTTCTCTCCGCTGTCATTTGAGTAAATCTGTGTGAATTCCACTTCTCGGTTGGCGCACTACCATCCCAAGAGAGACGCAGAGACCACAGCAGAGTCAGAGCAGGAAAAGAGGAAGTTTAATTTTTTCTTTCAGTTTACATAGATTTCTAGAAATGAGACCACATTGGAAGACTGAGGTTCAACCTCTTCAATTCCACTGGTCTAAGAAAGTGTCCATCAATTGTCCCTCCTACAGAAAGGAATGTAAACAATATAGATATTTACAAAAAACATTGCTTTGTTTACATGAGAATGTGTCAGAAAATTTCTGACTCCAATTTAGAAGGCTGAAAACAGGGCGACACTCGTTATCTCATTGGAATTTTCTTTCCCTCTTGCCTATCCTTTAGCTTTTTGTCATTCTCCAAACATGTAAATACCTGATACTTGTTTCAAGTTAAAAAATGTTATTTCTCAGGCAATTACAATTTTGGGGCAGCTTGCTCTTTTTCAAGAGATAAAAAGCTACAGTTGCCTACTGTAATCATTAAAAGCAGAATGATCTGAAAATAAAGCAAATGAGATTTTTTACTGGTGCTTTTTCCCCCAAACTCTTCTTAAAGTTCCTCTTTGTAGCATAGTCAAAACCAGATTTTAGTCCGTCAAGCTGGAGGTGAGTGGTGATTCCAGGTGGAATGAGGAGGTGAATGCTGGAAACTGGCAGAGGAAAATATGATGCAGATATATCTTTAGCTCATCTCTCCCTGTTTTTCTTGCTTCCTCTCCCTCTGATCTGCTCCTTCTCCTCTTGCCCAAAAGTTAGAAGTGTCCCCTTGCTTTAACAGGTGGAGAAATGAGCCTCTTCAGAGGTTTCTTCTGCCCCTTGGTGCGAATTTGCCACCCTAGTTAGTTGGGGTGCAGGTAAGTGCCTGTTTCTCTGTTCCACAGTTCCACATTGGTGGGTCCTGCTGAAAAATTCCTTCTGAATTTGCCTTCTTATATATAGAAGCAAACTTGAGGCTGTAGATCATGGAGTTATTAAAGAAGTGTTGAGCGATTCAAAGCACTGAACAGATAAAGTGTTGTCCAGGAGCTGCTGCTATTCTACATTTGCATTGTCAGTAGTGCTGGGAGGTTTAAAGTGCTCCAAAAATATTTTTTCTCTTCTATAATTATGTTCAAACACAATAATATCTACTTCTCTTCGTTTAAGCAAAACTGTTTTCTGTCGGATTGTTGCCTCTCAGTGCTAGTCCATCTCAGCTCTCATTTCTGATTCCAAAGCATCCAATCCCATTTTGCTCCTAAGCCCTTCAGTGACAGCTTCCATTAGGAACCATGTGATATATTGCCCATATTTTAATTTTCAGTGCCTTAAAAACAAAAGTAGTGCAGAATTTCCTGCCCACTGCACTGATACCTTGTGTAAAAATCTAAATCTTCACACATTGTGACCTGAAATGAGGCATTGTATCAAAATACTAGGTGTGGGAGTTAATTCCAAGGTCACAGCAAGGAAGGCTCTGTGTGCCTGATGCCTTTGTGTGTGGGACAGACAGTAGTGGGGTGTTTGTATCAGTCCCCATGGGAATGGGACCCCCAGCAGCAACTGCCCAACTTTGGGAGTGAGGAGCATTCCTGTGATTTCCCACTTCATGGGAAAAGGCAAAGGTTGGCTGACTCCTGAGCAGACCCAGTGGTGGGACGCAGCACTGAGCTCTCCCAGGTACTGCTCCAAGCTGAGTCAGAAGCCCAAAAAGACAGAAAAAATGCTGCTTTCAAAACTACCTGACAGAAAGCAAAACACACCACTTGATGTCATCGGGATTGGACTGAGAACTATTTCCATGTCTGTGTTCCTAAGGCATTTTTTGATGTAGGAAGTTGATGGGATGGAGCTGGTGCTCTTGGTGACTCCAGGTGGAGCTGTAAATTCTGCCTTTTAATTGCTCTGGATCTACTGTCAGGAAACAACTTTCAGTGATTTGGTCTCTTCTTTCCAGTGAGGGCAGCTCTGTTTGCCCACACCTTCTCTGAAGTGTTTTGGGCAGTAGATGGTTCTGCTCAGGGTCCAGGGGTTCTTTGCAGAAGAGCCTGCTTTGGGCAAACTCCCCTGGAGTGGGGAGTTCTTTGTCTTGCCATGGACTCAAAAAATCTTGGTATTTGGAGCAGCCACAAATAACTTGTGTTTTGACAAGATCTGTCTGTCTCTTGATGAGTTCTTACCTTCACCTGCAAGAAATCTGTTCTCTCTCCAGAGGTCCTTGGTGCTGTTTCCATGTGGTCCTCTTGGTTTTGAAGCCTTTTCCTTCCCAGACTTAGAGTTCTGTTCTCAAAAATGTTTATAATCTAGTAGCATTTGAAGGTTTTCCATCTCTTTGAGGATGAACCACCTCTTCAGTCTGTATCTGCCTTAAGAATGGCCAGGCAGGTGCAATGGAGGCACAGGAGCCACCTGTTCCACAAGATAAACCCATCCTGCTTGCAAATTCCTTTGTTGTGTCTGAAGTAATTTCTGCTTCCATCTTGCTATGCAACTACTCTGCCTGTATTTTCCTGAAGTGTTCCTGAAATTCATAGTTCATAGCACTCAGGAAGGATATAAATAGTAACAGTGAGGTGAGAAAGGGAAAAATAAGGCTTCCCTGAGAAATCAGGAGGTAGTAGTTTCATTTCTGTAATGAAAGGCCCCATGAGGGGAAGAAGAGGTAATGTGAGGTGTTCCCTGGGGTCTTTTAACTTATTTTTAATCTGAAAAGATGCCATTTCTTGCTACTCTGGGATGTAGAAGTTTGATACTATTTTCAGACAGTCTGAGGTGGTCTGGAATGGAAACTCAGGTAGGTCAGTAGGAAGCTCCTGAAGATTAGCTTAGGCATTTTCCAGGAGTTAATTTGCTTCAGCCCTGTGTGTAGACTTCACTGATGCTCGTGAATTAAAGTACCTATGCGTATTCACTTACACTGCCTTTCATTTTTTTTCTCTTTTCCCTTTTCTTTGTTAAGCATTGCAGGCTGTATGTACCGAGTTGTTCAGACAGCGGGACCAGATGGAAAGAACCTTCTGAAATTGCTTCCGATTTCTAAAACTTCTGGAAGCTTTGTGCCAATAGTTCAGCCTTCAGCCATGCCAAATAAGTCTAATGCAAATGTTTCTAGCCCAGTCCATCTTACTTTTAAGACACAGTTTGGCAATACTGCTGCACCTTCATCTGTTAATATACCTATTTTTCAGCCTCCTAATCCTGGAAAGATTATTCTTACGAGGACATTAGACAAGCAGGAAAGTGTTAGAGGAAGTTCTGAAAAGGAAAGCTTGATTCCAAGTGCAGCTGCCAATGCCCAGAGCAGCTGTGTGCCCATGGATGGAGTGTCCTTGCAGAACGTGGCCATCACGAGCTCCTCTCACCAGAGCAGCACAACCTACATGGTGGTGAACACCAAACCCCTCCCAGTGACTGTCAAGTCTCCAGTGCTGCCCTCTGGACACCACCTCCAGATTCCAGCTGATGCAGAAGTGAAATCTGTCCCAGCATCTCTTTTGCCACCTGCAATACAGCAAAAAATCCTGGCAGCTGCAGCCACCAATGTTTCTGGAGGGGCCGACAATACAAAAACACCAACAGTGATTTATGTGTCACCCGTGAACACAGTGAAAACCTCCCAAGTCCTGCCCAAACACTTGCAGAGCTTTTGCCCCAAATCTGCCACAGAAGTTTCAAAGACACTGATAGTGACAGCTGCCCAAAAAGGATCTGGTTCTTCTCCTGAGCCAGTCACATCTGAGGGACAGCAGTGCCAGCAAACTCCTATGAAATGGATCGTGCAAGAAACTGCCCCGCTCTCAGCAGCTTGTCTTATCCCTGTAAAGTCTTCAAATAATGTGGCTTCCAAGATCCTGAAAACTTTGTCAGATATGAAGAACGTAGAAGCTAATCCTGCAAATATTTTGCCGCTCTGCTCTAATGGTCCTAGTGGAAGCCAAACCAAAATCACACCTTTAAAAGATAATGCTCTGGTCATGTACAATGGGAAAGTCTATCTATTGACCAAAAGAGGCTCTGATGCTCTGTCAGCCCAGGCTGACAAACAAACGTCTTCCTCTTCTGATTCTTTACTTAAAAAGGAGACACCCAAGCAAATTGGTTCTACTGAAGTCAATAAAATAACCAGTAAAGTGGTGAACCTGGTATTGTCAAAAAGCAAAGGAGTGGTGCTGTCTCAGAAAGATCCAAAACCATGTACAGTCTCCAAAAATTCATCACCAGTTGGCTTAAGAAATTACATAAAATCCACACCTGCAGCTCTGCTGACACCAAGTGCTAATCAGCAGGATCCCATTGTAATCCAGAGACAGAGTTTGCCCTTCACCAAGAGCACTTCATGCAGTGAAGTGATCCCAGTTCCAGCAGTAGGGATGCAGGGAAATGTGTGGCAAAATGGCAAAAACACGAGTCATTCTCCAAGAGCAGAAGGGACTGTGTTACCTCAGGCTAAGCAGGAATGTGCTGTCAATAAAGACTGGCCAAAGGTAATAAATCATAAACATGCCACCTCAGTGTCTGGTCAGTGGTTCTGTGGTCCTGGTTTTAGGTGGATACAATGGCTCTTGATGAGTTCACACGTTTTTGTAACCAGGTATCCTGGAAATGCTGCTCTAAGGTTGGTTCTAGTCAATAAATGGTCTTTTTTCCAATAATTTTGCACTGTGCAAATGAGAAATGTATAGAAGAGAAAGGGGCAGGGGAAAGATGTCTTTTGATTTCCTCACAAGATAAATGGTCAGCAATAACTGAACTCCAGGGAGGCTGTTCATGGTTTGGGCTCTTAGATGTTAATGCGATATGCTCACAGCACAATCTGTAGGAGTGATGTAGGGTAGAGAGGGACAGGTCTGTGGCTTCACAAGAGGAAATAAGTTGGAAGAGTAGACTTTGTCCTCCAGAGAGACCCTGGTGTGCCACTATCCCCTCCAGCCACCTCTGCTGGCTCTAACAGCCATGGGCAGGAGCTGTATTTCCTTCCTCCCTTGCCCTGATGGGAAGGGTCCATCTCCACTCCTGAGTCCACATCAGGCAGAAGGAACTCTTGAGATCCTTAATGGCTGCATTGACATATTCTTTTAAGATCATAATGTTGAAAATATGTTAAAAGTTGTAAACCTCCAGTGCCTGAACTCCTTGTGCAGGATTTGGGGTCATGTTTTTAGCAGCTTGAGGGGCCAAGATGAATTTGTCTCCAGAGAAAAAAATCATTCTGAAGTTTGTGTTGTCCAGGCAGAATAGAAATGTCAGCTGAGTGTATTTTTGCAAATTTTAGACATTTAATTGTTGCAACAGACTGTAGGACCTAGTTTTTTTATTGTCACCTGAAAAATGGTTGAAATATAATCTATTTTCTTGTGTGATGCCAAGTGTCAACATTTGCATTTGCATTTGCTTTAACCTTGGTGAGAAATAACTCAGCAAATTTGGTGTTCTTGTCCCTAAATTTGCAAACCCCTGGATTTCAGAGTAAAGTCACTACCTGCTCTTCCCTTCTCTTTCTTTAGTACTTTGAAGGGGTAGAACAAGTGATTGTCTTGTTGCTTCTTTTTTTTCTGTGTTTGCTGGTTGGCCTGAACATTTTCTGAATGTTCCACTATGTACTTGGAGTGTTAAATAACAAGTGTTAGACCTATGATAATTTGCATATAATTTGTCAAAACTGGCTTATCTGTGTTAAATTTTACCTGTGTTAAACGTCGCTCTTGGGGAATGGCAGACAAACGTTCACCTGTCTTTCTAGTACCTATTTTTGTATATTAATATATTTTATCTATTTATTTATATATACGAGAGAGAGTGAGAGAGTGATTGATGGCTCTCTCACTGTTTCTGTGTTTCAGATCCAATGTGAAAAGATGGATTCATCGGGAAAGGTTATTCAATTCAAACACCAAGAGCATCCACACTGGAGACAATACTTGGAATTAAGGAAAAATTTTGGTCTCTTTAAGGAGGAGAGAGTTTACCTTACGAGAATACCATTAAGGGCCTTCTGTGAGAATCCAGAAAAAATGGTTTGTTCCAGTGACAGCTTGGAAAGGAAAAATGATTCTTGCAGTTCATCCTTATTGGATGTGGAAATAATGAGTCATCATCAGGAAAGTGTTAAAGAGGAAAAGGTATCTGGGATTTTTCAGTGCTAAACAGTCTCAGAAAGCAGTGTATGTTTAGTCAGTAGACAGCTTGGAGCCTCCCACACCTGAATTCATGAGGAGAGTCAGGAGTTGTTGGGTTATCTGTGAGAATTGTTCCTAGAACTTGTTTGAAATTTCTATATGACTCAAACACCCTCTAGGAATTTTTATCCTGTTTTTTGGGTTCTGCTGGAGGAAACCTGAACAACAAATGCTTTTGAGAAGACTGTCCCTACTACTGTGGTGATGGTCCTTGTTGGAATAGGAACCAGACCTCAGGATCATGATTTATATTTAACCCTCTGCAGATGGTTATGTTTGTCTAGCAGTGCAGTGGGTACAGGCAGAGGAATGGGTTTGTTAAAAGAAATTTACTTGTGGGTCTGTCCAATCTTTAGAATTACAAATGTCATTATAAACTTTGTCATTGGTTGGGTACTTCTGGAACTCATGAACTTCCATGTTAATGCATAGAAATGATTTTATCCATCCAAGTATTTCTGTTCAGCTACATTTTCTTCTGTGTGATTCTACTCAACTCAGTCAAAGACTTTCTCAGGTTTTACTAATTGCTAATAATTGAGCAGATCCATGGCTGCTTTTAATATTACCATTAATATTAACATTATCATTTACATTAACCTATACCTTAGAAGTGTCCAAGACCTGGTTGGATGGAGCTTGGAGCAACCTGGTCTCAGAAGGTGTCCTTGCCCATAGCAGGGGGTGGAATGGAATGGGATTTAAGGTCTTTTCCAGCTCAAACCAGGATGTGATTCTGTGATTCAAATAAGAAAACGTCTGGGAGGAATTTAGTCTGATAATGAACATTACTCCTCAGATTGAGGTTTTGGAGATGTAGACATGAAGAATTCTTCTATGCTGAATTTTGCCATCAAATTAGAAAATTTTTGTATTGCAGTAGTGTTAACGTTAACAGCCACAGGAAATGATGGATGTGCCCAGGAAAGGCATACATGCAGTGTTGACTAAGGAAAGAATTCAGTATTCTGGAGTTGTTAGCCGGGAGTCTTTGCTAGAAAAACATTAAACACAGGAATCTGTTTGTTCCTTTGCCGAAAGAAACCTCTTCCAGGCAGTAATTTTAAAAAGTCTGCAACAAATAGCTTGTAATTTGTGCTTAAGGAATTTGATATTATAATGTAGCTGATGCTGAGTTTAACGAAGTGAATTTTGTCTGTTTCTAACTATGCAGGTAATTGTGGATCTGGAAGAGGATATGACTAGGAAAAGGAAAATAAAATCCTCACCCTTGTTGGACAGTGGCAAGAGGAGGAGAACTTCGATCAAATCAGCCACAAGTCCCAGTTTAGAAACCAGCCTCACCAGCTTGAGTTCCAGTGCACTTAACAGGAGTATTTCACCTCCACCAGCCTCACCACAGCCAAGTATTCCAACGGGCTCTGTCGGGGTGTCCCAAGGGAGGGACTCGGAGCAAGACACATTCCCTTGGTGCAGTGACACTACCCACTCAGGGATTTCAGTTTTAGTGACTTCTGAAGAGGATACTTCCATCCTGGAAGGTTCTTTCCGAGATGATGCTTTCCCTGTGGCTCCCCCGGACCTGGATGAGACAATACGAGATGAAAAAATTAAGCGACTGAAGCAGCTCCTGCGGGAGCGGGAGGCAGCTCTGGAGGAAATGCGCCGGGAAATGCAGCAGAGCTGAGATGCCTGCCCTGGGGATCCCAATCTCGTGCATCACCTCTTCAGTGACTTCAAGAGGAAATCCTTTGCTTAAATTAGTATTTCTGGTACATGGAAGAACTAGATGAAGTTTAAGTCTGTGTGTATTTAGAGAATTGTAGGTTTTTGTTAAATGCCAGAAATAAGAGACTTGGACTACCAAATTCTACTTCTGGGACATGATCCAAGAGCACAGACAAAGGGCATATTTATCAGCATATTGCCCATATTTTGAATCAAGGGGGTTCTGTATTAGTCTTAGCAAATAAACTTTCCCCTTTCGAATTCCATGGCCTGACTCTTAGAACCCCAATACAAATTGCAAACCGTAGTTGTAGATACTTTTTTGTTTGTTTTTCTCATGTGCATAAGAACTTTGATGAATTCCTGAGAACTGACAATTTTCAGAAGAGATCAACAGTCAGTGGTTTATAAGTACTATTTAAAGGATCTGGGAATTAGACTTTAGACAGTAACAATGCAGATATTTATACAAAACCTTTTGCAAATGTGAATAGAGAGGCAGGAGGAGCCGTGTGACAGTTGTCTGGATTTATGGCTCTCCCTGTCATTATTGTAAGCCTTTATAAGGCCATGGCCAGCTGTGCAATGTGGAAATTTGGTTGTGGGGTTGTTTTGGAAGGGTGGGATGTATTTTTTTTTGACAGAATTCTGTTAATTTCTTGAAAACTAAAAGACTTCTTTATCCCTGAGTGGTATCTTTAACATCCCCATGAGTGTCTTTTAGCTTGTTGTTTAAACATGTTTCTTGTCATCTTCAGTTATGGTACCTTAGTTTGCCTTGTAGGAGGGGATATTCCCTCAGGCTGTCTTTATATCCTAATTTTTTTAGAACTTTGTGTATATTTTCCCACCATGCTCTGTTGTATGTGTAAGGACACCTTTCCTTGTCCTATGTTGTCCATGTCTTTGATCCTTGCAGGTATCTTCTGCAGTTTTTCAGTTTCCCTTCCACAAATTAATAACTTTTTTTGCCAGTAGAGTTTGTAATTGCTTTGGTTTTGTCTATTTATGTTTATGTTAAACATTGCCAATCCCTGCAGAGCTCTGCTGCAGATTTGTGTTCATGAGAGGCTGTTTTTTATTGTCCTTTTGTTTTTATTCTTATTTTGTTTAATTTTAATCAAATTTTCCTCTGCAGGGTTTTCTTTTATTATCCCATGGATGCCCAGTTTATCTATAGGGTTTTGGTGGAGGATGGATATTTCTTGGAGTGCTTAGTCCCATATTCCTTACTTATATAAGTTTTGACAGTGAGAAAAATTCCAGTGGATTGGAGAGGCAGGAAAGGTTTTTACAAGGGAAGAATAAGGAAGTTCCTGTTGTGAAGAATCACAGAATCAGAGAAGAGTTTGGGGCGTAAGGGACCTTAAAACTCATCTCATTCTACCTCGTGCCATGAGCGGGAACACCTTCCACTATCCCAGGTTGCTCCAAGCCCTTTCCAGCCTGGCCTGTGACACTTAGAGGAACAGGGAGAGCTTGTGCTAGACCAAGGTTATGGACCAGATGCACAGTGGTGGATGAGGAGGGAAGGTGAATAATGAAAATAAACTCTGCAGTGGTTGAGATTACTTAGTAGGAGGGAAGTATGGTCGAACAAGCAAGTCAGGGTGGTACTGTGGATGTCCATGGGTTCACTGTATGTGGAATGTGTGGTTTTGGTCAGAATTGACCTTGGCCAATTCCCAGATACCCACCTGCTCCACTCGCTCCCCTCCTGTGGGATGGGGGAGAATGGAAGAATGGAATTGTGGGTGGAAATAAAGGCAGTTTAATATGTCAAGCAAAAGCTGCTTGCACAAAAAGTAAAATCAGGAATTCAGTCACCAATCCTGTCAGCAGGCAGAAGATCAGCCACTTCTGGGGTCTCTGTGTGCACAGTATTCACTTGGAAAACAAATACTGTGACCAGAAATGTCCTTCCATTCTGCTTTCATAAAGCTTTTATTTGCTAAGCACGGCCTCCTGTGGCATGGAATATTCCTTTGATCAGTTTGGGAAGACTGTCCAGGTTATGTCTGTTCCCAGTTTCTTGTCTATCCCCAAATTCCTGTCCATCCTAGGCCTGCTAGGGGATGCACCGCGAGAGAAGGAGAAAACCTGAATGTTGTGGGAGCTCTCCTTGAAACGGGTGATCAGCAGTCTCCTCAAAATCCTAAAGACAGCATGACGCGGGGCTACTCTGAAGGACATTGACTCCATCCCACCTAAAAGGATGAAGTGGGAATTGGGAAGGAGATGAAGGCATCCTTGTGTTGTGTCTGGTGCTTCAATCACCTGTCAGATACTCTTCCAACAGGCTTTGCTCACTTACTGTCCTCTAACAAATGTCTTTCCTCTATTTTCCAATGATCTCCAAAAAAATTAATGAAGCTGAGTTCTCTTATCCTCTCATTTCACTTGACAATTCCAGAATTGACATTCTACAATGCACCATCTTCTTTCTTCCAGAAGCTCTTTTCCCTAACAAAGTAGTCCATTTGCTTGAGTTTTTTGTTGAGACAATAAAATACTCGAAGTTGGTAGAAGAATCCTCACTGCAAAATTTTGAAATGTGACCAGGATTTGGTGGAAGAAGGTGAATGGGCTGTGTCCAATATAGTCATAGAAAACACCTGGTGCAGTTCAGAAAAAGTGAAACCAAGTATGGAGGAGAGAGATCTTCCTTGGAACAACATCAGTGCAAGGAGGCATTACTGAGCTCAAGCCAAAAGAAGCCTCTTCATGTGCTGATGTGGGAAAGTTGTGCCAAGAGGAGCAAAGGGGCCAAGGACCAAACAGCCAAGGACCTTGAGGCTGTTGGAACTGCTCCTCATCCAGACCATCTGCAGCATGGATTGGATTTTACTGCCCTGCTAATCCTTGAACACTTGTAATTTATGAAGAGCCTGAGACAAGAACTAGAGTTCTGGGAATGCTTTCTGTCACCCCAGGAATGAGGGTGACTGGTGGCCATCCCTGAGTGCAGCCCAGGCTAGCAGGAAGGTATTACACACCAGGATTACTGTGTTAAGTACATATGAAATCCATGGATTTAGGATATAAGTTACTTCAAGCAAATTCCTGGGAAGAATCAGTGGAAGACTTCAGAGTCCAAAGAGCAGAGGTGGCAGTGAGTGCTGGAAGACAGGAAGATGTATCAGGAAGGAAAGATGGTGCTGGGCAAGTTGCCAATATCAGCCAAACCTGGTGCCTTGGAGTCTTTAGCCAGGACTGTCCCTGTACTTGTCTCCTGTACTGGAGACCCACCACAGTCCCAGAACTTCTGTGAGGCACACACCTTCACTGAATGATTCCAGACATAGAATCATTGGATCGTTTAGATTGGAAAAGACCCTCAAGATCATCAAGTCCTACTGTAAACCTGAGGTAGCTGAGCCCAGCACGGTCCCAGATCTGGACATTTGCCAGGTGCAGCCCAGGAAGCCACCTGGGGGTGACTTTTAGGGGGTTGTACCAGGAACACCCATCAGATGAAGCTCTGGACAGACAATTGCAGTGTCATGTTCACAACACAGCAGAGCATAATTGATCAGGAGGTTCTGGAATGTGTTGAGGATAAACTCCAAGTGAGAGAAGAGCCAGCAAGGAGAGGAGTTTACCAACAGGGAGGACCTGGTGGGGAATGAGAAGCTCAAGGGCAGCCTGGGCTGAGCAAACATGAAATGGTGGATTCAGGATCCTCAGGGCAACAAGGAGGGCACAGTGAGCCCTGGGATTCAGGACGCCTCTTCAGGGGTCTGCTTGTTTGGGTCTTGCGGGATAAAGCCCTCTAAGGAAGAGGGACCCAGGAGAGTTGGTTGATATTTTAGGATCACCTCTGAGCTCAGGAGCAACATATCCCAAACACAAGGAAGCTGGACAAAAACTCCAGGAGGACTGTGAGGGTAAACAAGGAGCTCCTGGACAAACAGTGTGTGTGGAAGCAAGGATGGGTAGCCTGGGAAGAATACAGAGGGATTGTCTGAGCAGTGAGGCAGCAGGTTAGGAAACCTGAAGCTCTGGTAGAGTTAAATCTGGCCAGGGACATCAAGGGCAACAGAAAAGCTTTCTATAGGTACGTTGGTGGTAAAAGGAGGACTGGGGAAAATGTGGGCCCTCCCCAGAAGGAAACAGGACACCTGCTTACCCAGGACATGGAGAAGGCTGAGGTTCTAAGTGTTTGTGCCTCAGTCTTGGCTGGGACGTGACCCAGTCACACCACTAGAGTTGCAGGGGCAAAGGCAGGGACTGGAAGAAAAAAGAACCATCCACAGTAGGAGAATCCCAGAACCTTTAAGGCTGAAAAAGCCCGCCAAGGTCATCAAGTCAAACCTGGGTCATTGAGTCCAACCTGTGACTGAGACCCATTCAGCCCAGAGCATTGAGTGCCATTTCCAGGCACTTCTTGGACATCTCCAAAGAGGTGTCCACCTCCATCTCCCTGGGGAGCCCCTTCCAACCTGTAACTTTCCTCGTACAACTTGATGCTGTTTCCTCTTGTCCTTTCTTTGTTCCCTGGGAGCAGAACCTGATCCCGCCTGGCTGCCCCCTCCTGTCAGGGAGTTGTGGAAAGCCAGAAGGGTCCCCTCTGAGCCTTCTTCTCTCCAGGCTGAGCTGCCGACTCTCTCATCCGTTACTAATAGGATTTATGCTCCATAACCTTCACCAGCTCAGTTCCTTTCTCTGGACTCGAGAAGATAAAATTCAGGAATATTTAAGGAATATAGAGGTGCATGGGTGTCACGATCTGCCAATGCAGGCAGGAGTTGTGATGGTTCATTTAGTGATCTCAGAGTGCAAAAAGACACAGCAGGGGATGAAAATTCATTTATGCTTGAACAGCAGTACACTTTATTAGGTGCACACAACTCAGTATGTGATAGAGGGAAAAAGGAGAGAGAGGAGGAGGGGCGGGGATTATAGCTACCAACGGAGAAGACAAAGTCCTCGTGGTCCTCGATGGCCAATAGACCGTCTTCCATCAGGGAGGCCTCGAGTTTTGGTTAGCTTGAGGGTCTTTCTTTATAGTCCTTTTTGAAACAGCAGGCAGCGGGCCAGAGGTGGGGGATACACGGGTACAGTTGCAGGTAAAGTTGGAGAAAGCAGGACAAAGCGCTCCAGTGGTCACTCATTGTCATTCAAGGAACAGCACAGGACAAACCAATTTGAGCGTGTCCTATTCATTGTCCCTTTCCATGGACTGACATGCACATCTGCAAACAATGGCTGGCAAACACCCCACCTTGGTCAGGCTGAACTCCTGTGTAGGGGTCTTAGGATTTTAAGGTTTCAGTCCCAGTCCTTGGGGTCTCAGTCTTTGACCTTGGCAACGGCCATGAGGCAAAATGAGGAATTTTCAGACCATCTCTTGCAACGGGTCTGTGGGACCTGATGAGATGCATCCATGGTTCCTGGGGGAACTGGCAGAGGAAGTTCCTAAGCCACTCTCCATCATATTTGAGAAACTGTGGCAGTTCAGTGAAGTTCCCACTGACTGGAAAATGGGAAATTTGACCCCACTTTTCAAATGAGAAATAAGGCAGATGCAGTACACTACAAGCCAGTGAATCACACTGGTATCTGGCAAGATCATGGACAAGATCATCCTGGAAACTATGTTATGTCACATGGAAAATAAAGAGGTGATTGGTGACAACCAACATGGCTTCTCTGAACACAAATCGTGCCTGACAAATTTGGTGGCCTTGTATGACAAGGTGACAGTGCTGGTAGGTGAGGGCAGAGCGACTGACATCATCTAGCTGGACTGTGCAAAGCATTTGGCACTGTCCTGCTAGACAGCCTTGTTTCAAAACTGGAGAGACATGTATCTGATGGGTGGAACACTCACTGGATAAGGAATTGGCTGGATGGTGGCACTCAGAGGTTTGTGGTCTGCAGCTGTAGACAATTATGTCCTAGCAGAGCACAGTGACAAGTGGTGCCCCTGGGGGTCAGTGTTGGGACCAGTGCTGTTTTTATCAGTGACATGGACAAGAGGGATTGTGGCCTCAGCACAGTGAGACAGTGCTGACAGTGAGATGTTTGGTGGAGTCACATGCTGGAGGGAAGGGATGAGGCATCCAGAGGGACCTGGATGGGCTTGAGAGGTTCGGATCATGTGAACCTCATGAAGTTCAACAAGGCCAAGGACAACCTGCCTCTGGTTTGGGGCAAACCCCAGCACAACTCCAGGCTGGGGGATGAATGGAGCGGCCCTGAAGAGAAGGACCTGGGAGGATCCTGTTGGTGGATGAGAAGCTCAACAGGAGTGACTCCATCAGCAATAAGGGAAGGCTGACAGATGTAATTTATCTAGGCTTCTGTAACTATTTAACATGGTTCTCCCCCAATATCCCTCCCTCCATTTCAGAGATGGATTTAACAAGTGGACTGTCAGGTGGGTAAGGAATTGGTTGGATGGTCACATCCAGGTGGTTGTGGTCAATGGCTCAAAGTCCCAATGGACATCAGTGACCAGTGGTGTCCCTCACAGGTCTGTACTGGGATCAGAGGTGTCCCTCAAGCACCTGTACTGGGGCCAGCATTAAATTTAACATCTTCATTAATGACAAATGAAGGGATCGAGGGCACCTGAGCAGATTTGTGGGTGACACTGTGCTGAGGGGGCAGAGACACCCATGAGGGAGAGAGTCATCGAGAGGGACCTGCACAAGGTCAGAAGTGGCCCATGGGAAAGTCAGGAGGTTTAACAAGGCTGAGTTCCAGGTGCTACACCTGGGTCAGGGTGACCCTGGGATGGATCGAGGCTGGGGGTGAGCAAATGGAGCAGCCCTGGGACAATGCCTTGGGGGTGTCGGTGGGTGAGACCTGGACATGCCTCAGCCCAGAAATCCCCCAAGCCCTCAGCTGATCCCCCAGTGAGAGCAGCAGGGGAGGGGTGTTCTGCCCCTCTGCCCCACTCAGGTTGTGACCCCACCTGCAGAGCTGCCCCAGCCATGGGGCTCAACAGAAGCAGAAGGATGTTGAGCTGCTGGAGCAAATTCAGAGGAGGCCATTGAGCAGCTCAGAGGGCTGGAGCCCCTCTGCACTGGAGCCAGGCTGGGAGAGCTGGGAATGTTCAGCCTGGAGAAGGCTCTGGTGACACCCTAGAGCCCCTTCCAATGCCTAAAGGGGCTCCAGGAGAGCTGGAGAAGGAATTGGGACAAAGAAGGGAGTGATAGGACAAGGGAGAATGGGTTCCAACTGACAGAGGGCAGGGTTAGATGAGATATTGGGAAGGAAATCTTCCCTGGGAGGGTCATGAGGTCTGGAACAGGTTGCCCAAAGAAGCTGTGGCTGCCCCATGCCTGAAAGTGTCCAAGGTCAGGTTCGCTGGGGCTTGGAGTAACCTGGGATAGTGGCAGGTGTTCCTGCCCATGACACAGGGGTGGAATGAGATGATCTTTAATGTCCCTTCCCACCCAAACCATCTTGGGATTCTGTGAATCGAAATCTGAGGACTGTTCACAAAATAAATCCTGGAGCAGAGCTGAACCAGGGCCACCCACATAAGCCCAGGCCAGGGTTGAATGCTTAAGTTTGGGCTCATGTGGAGCTCATGGGCCATGGGTGTGTGAGGAGGTCCCAGAAGGCTGATCAGGGCAATTCAGGTATATTAATGGACCCTGTAAGTCTGTTCAGTGCTCGGCTGGTCAGGCATTGGAAGGGGCTTCCCAGGGAGCTGGCAGAGGCACCATAACTGGAGTTGTTTAAAGGGTGTCTGGATATCTCTGGGTGATGTAATTTAGGGTTTATGGGGCTACAGTGGCAGTGTGGGATGGACTTGGATGGATGATCTTGAAGGTGTTTTCCAACCATGATGATTTTATGGGAAGTGGGACACAACCCAGACCCTGGACCATGACTGTTGGTGGGGCTGCAGAGAAGGGGGAAAAGGCAGGATTCACTGGGGTGTGTAACTCTGGAGCAGCAGGGAGCTGCTCCTCGGCGCTTCTCATTCCTGTCTCTTGGCAAAGGGCGAGAGAGCAGGAAAAGGGTTATGCTGATATTGAGGAGGTTGTTAAACAGAGAAGAGTTGGATGCTCTGAGGCTGAACTTCCATGGATCTGCAGATGAGCAGGAATCCCAGCACACAGTGCTGAGCTGGTGGGGGAGCAGTGAGGGGGCTTTGGGGGGTTTAACTGTAAACCCAGGAATGTACTGGTTTGGGCAGTAAAATCAGAATCTTTGAGGTTAGAAAAGCCTTCTGTTATCATGGAGTCCAACTGTTAACCAGCACTGCCAAGACCACCATTAATCATGTCCTCCAAGTGCCACATCCACGTTTTTTAAAATCCCTCCAGGACTGATGACTCCATTGTTGTGGGCAGCTGTTCCAGGGCTGGACAAATATTTCCTAATGTCCAACCTAAACCTCAGTCTGTCCTGGCTGGCTCATCACAGTGCCATTAATTTACAGAGAAATTCCTGCTCTCTGGGGCAGGAATTGCTTCTGGGAGCAGCAGGTTGGATATCTGTTGTCAAGATCAACCTCTCCGTGTTTCACAGGGATCCATGGAGAAGGCAGTGAAGGGGAGGTGAGGAAAGTCCTATGAGCAGGGCCTTCTAGAGTCTCCTTGAGGGCTACATGAATGAATCAGTTGGGGTTTTTCTTCTCATCCCATTGTATCAGGCAAAGAGCTCTCTCTCCTTCTCCACAGGGATCCTATCACTGTTGGGACCATCTCTTGCTTAAACCATTTGTCTAACGAGCCTTGAGGGAGGCAAAGGATTCTCTCAGCTGAAACATCACATTTTCTGCATTGAAGCTGCTAATCAGGAACTGGGGTATTTCCTGCTTATGAAGTGTGTGGCTAAGTGTGCATCTCTCCATGGCAGCTAGGATCCCTGAGGATTCATCAGCAGGTAAAATACAATACTTGGGAAATCTTCCCAGGCCATGATGCCCAGGGTTCTCTGGGACTCCATGTGGATCACATCCACCTGTCCTCTCACCCCATCTTTTGGCCCCAAATGTTCCCACCCTGTGGATTATCTGGTCTGGCTAAACCAGGCTGGAAATACAGTAACAGGGATGGAGACATCCCATTTACATCTGGAAGAAAGAAGCTACTCAGGGAACTGCTGGGGTTTCCAGGAGGCTTCCAGCTCAGATTAATTTCTCTCTTGGTGCTTTGTCTGCTCCTCCAGGAAGGAAAGATGCCATAGTAAGGGATTCTGGTGGGGAAGGAAATGTGCTGGAGCTCATGTACAAACCTTGAGATGTAACCTGGGGAGCTATTCCTGCCAAGCAGAGCTCAGAGGCAGCTGTGGAGGTACTTGGTAGGTCTGTGTACAATCAAATATCCCCTTACTCTGCTGTACCTTGGAAGAATTTGAAATACTTGTTTTTAAGGCTGCTGGCTTGGTCTGGGCATGACTGGAGTGTGGGAGGTTGTCCCTATGGATTGACTCTGGAACCAGATGGTGTGTCTGGCACTTAGAGGCTCATAGAGCTTGGCCTCTGAAGCACACAGATACTCCACAGGGTTGGGGTAAGGGCTGTCAGCACTCTGGGAGCTGCTGGAAGCAGCTGGAGAAAGGAGCTTCTGGCTTAGGTTGGAGGCTCTCAGGTAGCACCAGGGATGTTGAGGACGTGAGAACAGGGGTTGCACTCTGGGGTGTTTAAGAGACAGCCCTTAGCTTGGGAGGGAAGAGGACATGGGCTGCCTTGGCCAACTCTTCCACCTGCGCAACAGGGATGCTGGGCATGAGAATTCCTGGGTCAACCTGCCTATCAACTCCCACAACTGCCGGGGGGAGGGAGGGAAGGCCATATTGGATAGGGCCTGGAACAAGCTGGTCTAATGGAAGGTGTCCTTGCGTGTGGCAGGGGGTGGAATGGGATGGGCTTTAAGGTCCCTTCCGAGCCAAACCCTTCTGGGATTCCATGCCTGTGTGGTTCATGCTGCTCCCTGTCACTCCTCTCCAGAGCCAGCACAGGGCTGCCCTTCCAGCAGGAGGGAGCTGCTTAGCCGCCTCTTGACCTCCAGAGCAGGCTGTGGTGTGAGGAAGTTTTTCCCTATGAGCTGCTCAAAGGATTGGGTGGCTTTGGGGTCCATCCTGTCTGGCCCAAAGTGCAGGGCATGGATCAGCCCCCTGGGCCCAAGGGGAGCAGAGGTGAAGCTGGAGGCTCCACCATCCAAAAGGATTTGGCCTGAGGAGCACTGGAGAGAGCAGGGTCAGGGACTTCAAACTGGGTGTGGAGGAAGAGACGAGGAGACACAACTCATTAATAACCTTCATTTAATCCTTCATGACACTGGAAAATGTAGAAATGTCACAGACTTATTCACAGTACTGGTAACATTTGCATTGCTGTGGGTTAATAGCAAAGCCCTTGATGTCAAGACAATCACTTAATAATTTTTTATATAAAATAAATGTTTAGAAATAACAGCTGCTATTGCTATTAAATTCCTGAGTTCTCTCCATCCATCAGATGCTCCCTGCTATGAGCAGTGCCTGCTCATCTGCCCTGAAGCTCCCTGGGCTCTCATGCAGGGTCTGGCCCTGCAGGCTGACCACGGCTCGCAGGGTGATTTTCTGTGGAGGGAAAGCAAAGGGAGTCCCCATGAGTGGCTCTCTTGCTGCCTTGGCACTGGGAAGCTCAGTGGGCAGAGGAAACACCAAAGATTTCTAGAAACACCAACAGATCAGCTCAGAACCATGTGCCTGGCTCCTAGATATGCTCTGGACTGGCTCCATCATTTGTCTTGTCCTGGAGGAAAAGGCCCCTGTGGCTGTGACAGGTCTGGAAGTGAGGCAAGTCAGGGCCAGTCAAGGCCAGTTAAAGTCAGCCTGATGCTGGAGCTGTGGTAACACAGCAGGAGTACTACAGACAGCAGATAACACAGAGTCTGTGGGGGTCACTTAGAGCTGCTCATGGGTCTCCAGCCTTGGTGACTGATCCATACTGGGTTAAAAGCTGGACTCCATCACCTTAAAGGTCTTCTTCAACCAAAACGATTCCATGGTCCCATAAAATCTAAGGCTGCCCTGCTGCACACACTGGGCTTTTCAGAAACAGTGAACAGTAACTTTGTTTTACCTGGAAGTCACGGATGTAGGTGAGGAAGAAGCTGAGGAAGGAGAATGCCAGTGACCACTCAGAGACAGTGCTGATAATGTGGGGGGTGTAGCCCTATGTTACAGAGGGGAAAATATTCATGTGAGAACTGCTCTGGACCTGCAGTGGCACAAGGATGGCTTGGGACTTGTGACATCCCATGTGAGATCCTGCATCCACAGCTATTCCCACTGGCGACCAAAATCCCTTATTGTATCTGGAGTCTCCAGGAATGAAGTGCAGAAGAATGAGAATGACCAGGAAACACCTGTTCCAACTGGGATGATGCCCACTAGGAATTTAATACCCACCCACAAAACCTGAAGGCACAATCCAGAGCTCAACTAACAAAGAGCAGGGAGGTTCAAGGCCCTCCTCAAGATGCAGGAGGGATAAATTTAAAGTTACACTTGAAGATCCAACAGTTTTGTGAGATTGGAACTTCAGTAAGTGCTGGCACAGGTTGCCAAGAGCAGCTGTGGCTGCCCCATGCCTGGAAGTCCAAGGCCAGGTTGGACAGGGCTTGGAGCAACCTGGGATAGTGGGAGGTGTCCCTGCCCATGGTAGGGGGTGGGACTGGATGGGCTTTAAGGTCCCTCCCAACCCATCCCAGTCTGGGATCCAACAATTCCAAGGAGTTCAGCAGGTTGGTTCAGCTGACACAGCTCTCTCCTCTCCCACCCCCGACTGTGTTGTGAGCTGCAAGAAGTTCCCACCTGTCCCTCCAAATCCAGCTGGATTTGGTCTCCATTCCGCCCCCCTCAATCACTTACTCTTTCCTGGGAGTCCCAGTGCAGCTTCTGCACCAGGTTCTGTCCGTACAGGCCACTGTACAACACAACTGAGGACACAAACACTGAGGGAAGAGATTAAGGAAGATTCAAGGCCAAGAATGAGGAACATGAAACTTGCAGACTCTGTCGAGCTGAGGATGTGATGTCTCAGCCTGAGGAGCAGTAATGGTGCCATGGACTGTTCACATTGTGCCCTTCAACCCGTAGCTTGTCCCAACCCACTGTTTATTGTCATATGAAAAGGTTAATTTGAACCTAAATCCATTTCTGTTCTCTGTGTGCTGCCTCTCATTATTCCTCTGATCAAACACAGCACTCTCATGGAGTGTTTAAGCTGTGATCAGATGTGAGCACTTTGCTGAGCATTTTGATTTTACTGGTATTTCTCACCCTAGCAAGAGTCTAGGTCTCTTCCTCTGATGGCTTTTCAATGTCTCAACCACCTTGAATACTTGCTGTGGGCAACAGGTTGGAATCCTGTATCACCTGCAGCAAAGACGAGTTTTGGCTTTTCTGTTTCCCTCTTAGTCAAGGTTTGAAAAGTGCTTTGGATTTCACCCAACATGACAATGATCCCCCATTTAATCCAAGACCTGGATCTTTCTGGAGTGTTTGATGTCACTTTTTCAACATCTTACAGAGGGAAGGTACCCAAAAAAATGCTCTTGCAACACAACAAATGAAACTCAGATCATTACTTTATAGACAACCCGATTTTCATAGGATTAAGGTATTAACTTCTTCAGTGGTTAATGAGATTAAACATCAAGAGCCTCCTGATGTGAAAGATTAATTTTTGTGATGAACAAGGCTGAACTTCCTGGTGCAAACATGGCCTAAGAACCCAGACTTCGAAAGTTTATTAAAAAATGGACATGAGTGGTTTAGGAGCTCTGGTTACTGATTGGACCATAGACACCCAATTTTCTGCTAATTGAATTGGACAGCTCTAGGAGCTGTTTTTTATCTACCTGAGTTCCTTCTGCAGTGGGAAGAATTTAATCATTGTAATATAAAAATAACTGGTTCCCATCCCCTGCCCCCCCGCATTACAGTGGGTCATCAACTGCCTTGCTCTGGGCTGGCAGTTCTGCTGTTACACTCCACCACAGGATCAATAGTATTTTAATAGATCCAGAGAATTGTTTAGTTTGGAAAAGACCTCTGAGGTTGAATCCAATAGTTCCCCAAGGCCAAGGCCACCACAAACCCACGTCCTCAAGTGCCACATCCACATGCCTTTTAAATTTCTCCAGGAATAGTGACTCCACCACTGCCCTAGGCAGTGGGGCCAGTGTCTGACCACCCTTTCTAGGAAGAATTTTTCCCCAATATCCAACCTAAACCTGGCACAGACTGAGGCAGTTTCCTCTTGTCCTGGCCCTTGTTCCCCAGCAGCAGAGCACAACCCCATCCTGGCTGCCCTCTCCTGTCAGGGACTTGTGCAGAGCCAGAAGATCCCCCCTGAGCTCCCTTTTTCTCCAGGCTGAGTGCCCCCCAGCTGCTCCCTCAGCTGCTCCTGGTGCTCCAGCCCTTTCCCCAGCTCTGTTCCCTTCCCTGGATATGCTCCAGCCCCTCAATGCCTCTCTGGTCAGGATGGGCACTGCTGTGATCCCAGAGCTAACACAAAATACATTTCCTTCTGTCTTCCAGTACCTGTTATAATGATTTAACCCAAGGCCACAAACTTCTCCCTTTCCCCATCTTTCCCTTATTTCATTATGAGCTGTGAATTTAGAACAATAATTTCCCTCTTCTTCCCCTTTCATTGCTATATATGTATAAATCATTATTTCTACAACTTCCCTTAATTTTGGTTAGACTACATTGGCACAAAAACCTCTACAGGTTTGAGGTTTGTGGGCTTTCGGCATCTGTAAGAGGAGTGTAACTTGCAGCAGATCATATTGTTCATAGAACATATTTTAGTTTCCCCCCCAGTTTGGTTCTTTCCTATTCAAAGCTGAAAATCTTGTTTGCTAATACCAAAAATTTCTGTTAAATGCTACAATTTTCCATGTTTCTTGAATGATTTCCTTGCTGTCTGCCAAGGCCCCTCAGCAGGTGAGTATCCTTCATGATGGATAAAAAGCCTGTGCCCCACTGTCTCTGCTCCCCTGTCTCCTACAGATTCTATAATCCTGCAGCAGCAGGCATAGGAGCCCAGCGAGATGCTCCAACCTTGGGAAATGGGATATATAGTTTAGTGTTGGTATTGGCTGCCAGCCTGGAAATAATTGGGATTGGTGGGGATTAAACCAGTGGCCTGGATAGAGCTGCAGATGGGACAGTGTTTAAGCAATGGGTTTTGCAACTTGTGTCTCTGGAATTCAGGTTTGGTGTTGTCCTGTTTGACACAAAAACTGAGTTTAATTTTTAAAGCCAATGTACAAAGTCCACTGTGGTGAGTAGGGGAACTGTTCTGGTGCAGTTTCCTGACTGTTTCAATGATTCAGGAGAGGAAAATTCTCTCTATTTCTCACTCTCTATTCTCACTCTATTTCTGAGTGAGTTTGCCCACATTTGTTATATAAATATATGACTAAATGGGAATAGATTCCCACTGCAAGAGGGCAGGACTAGAAGGTCCCTTCAACGCAAACCATTCTGTGTTTCTCTTTTTCTCTAAACCCCACAGTTGCTTCCAGCACTTGGAATTCAGAGCTAAAGGGGGTGATGGATTCTGATGCCAAGGGAAGGTGGTAGAGAATGCCAGTCAGAAATATCTTGTTTTTTGAACCGCAGGATGGGCAGGGAGGAGATCAGAAGTCAAAGTCCCCCAGACTCACTCTTGAAATGTGCTGCAGACTTGTCTCCCTGTTCTGAAGCCAGCTGTCACAGCCAGCCCTGCTCCACATGGTCTGTTAAGAGTATTTCCTCTTTTGCTACATTCTGGGTTTCTTTTTCAGTTGTATCCAACTCTAACACTCTGCACCATTCCTGTCCTCAGGAACTCACTTTTATTTCTTACCTGTTTTTTTCCCCCATTGAAACCACCCATCCCTTAAGCACACTTCCCTTTGGCCCCATATTTCTTAATTTAGTCAGACCTCTCAGGGGTAAACTCTTACTTTTCCTATTTTCAGTCTCTGGTGTGCAGTAGGAAAGAGGAGGAGAAAGGGTAGTAACCACCACTCTTACCATTTTTTTTAATATCCAGGGGGGATATTAAAAGTATTAAAGGGATTAACCATTTTTCTTGAAATTCCCAGGTTGGAATACAGAACAGGGCACACTACAGGCTGTACAATCAAGATTATAGGTTTAGTTCAGGCAGGTGTAAATCCTGTGGAGGCTCTGGGTTTTGGTACCACTGCCCAGGCAAAGGATACTGCTCAGGATGCTGGAACAGCTCCACAGAAACACAGCCAGGCGGGCCCAGAAGATGCCTTTGCTGTGAAGTTCTGGCTGCATCAGGTAAGACAGGATAGTCTGAACCAGCATGTAAATGGACCCCACGCCAAAGGTCAGGCAGGCTCCCAGCACGTGGATGTAGTACAAGATGCATTTCTAGGGAAGGAAAGTGCTGCCTGTGAAAACCTGGTTTCATTTTCTTCTGTAAACCTCTGGCATCCAACCCTCAGTGACCTTCTCCCATCCTGAGCTAAGCAGTTCTGGACTGTGCCAGTCCTCAAAAGACTTTTCTTGGAAGCCCCATTGGGAGATGTCTTGAACCCAGAACCTGCCATCCTCTGGAATTTCTGCTTTTGTTAAATTCTTGTGGTGAAGCTACAGGTCTCGTGGTGAAGTTACAGTTACACCTGTATCTTTAGTACAGGAATTTGTGAGAGCTCTTCTCATAAATGGACAATATCACAGGAACTGGGTGAGAGAATCCCTGCAGGTGGGCAGGGAATGGGAGTGACAACATTTCTACCCCAGGAATTTGTGCATCTATGAAAGACTATGTAATACAGGACAGACAACATGATTCTAGTACCCAATTTTGGATTAAAAAAATGAGGTTTTGCATTTCTCTGAATGAACTCTGGTTTGAATAAAGATTATTTGTCAAATTAGTATCTTGGAATACTCTGAGGGAACAAGGTTCAATCAAGCAGCAATACTTAAAAACATCACCAGGGGAACCAAGTATCAAACAGCAAAAATAACTAAAACCAGAAGATATTCCAAAAAAACCAACTAAAAATTTATTATTAAAATATATTTCTGTGAAAACCCATGTGTGTTCTGCCCTTTCCTCTCATCCCCAGCTCAGCACATGAGTCATAGACAGGGAACACAAAGTGTCATCTGACCTGCTGCACAAGGCAAGACCTGGCAGCCTCCTGCACCCCAGTTTTGCAGATGTTTTCTGCCCAAAACATGAGGTTCTCTGTGTATCCTACTGAGTAACTCTTAAGATCACACTTTTCCTTCTGCACTTTCTATGCACAAACAAATTTTAAGTGCTGCATTCACAGTGAGAATTTTTATTTAAGAAATAAGCAAAGGTGTGTGCTCCAAAAATTATGTGCTGTGCAGGGAGGTGGCAGCAGAGACACATTCTCTACTTTCACACTTTGGAGTCTTCAATCACCAGTGGATTTCAGGGCAATATGCAGGTGCATCACTTCCAACTTTTGTTTTGCTCAAGATTATTATACATGAACTGTTATCAAATTAATATGCACCTCCTGGGTTTTGATTATTGTGAAATACAAAGAAAGTAGAAAAACCCTTTCTTGAGGGCAGTGGAGGGAAATCATGGAGTTGAGCAGAGCCTGGAGGATTCTTGGTAGATGTGGAATGTGAGGCTGGGACCTCTGAGGGCTTTAGGAAATAGTAAATACATTGAGGCCTCCAAAAGAAAAAATGCCTAGAATAAGAGTGCTGAAGTTTCTAAGACAGGGGCTGCTGAAGTATTTGAGGAGCTGTGATAGGAAAAAGGCGGAGCTTCCCATGAGCTTTTCCTCTTTGGTTTTCCCTGTTCCTAATTCAGCCAGAGTGCAAGGTGACACCACAGCCTGTGGTGGCTACAGGTACCACAACAAACCCCCAAAATCCATCAGGTAATGTAGTAAGGCTGGCAATTATACAATCACCTGGCAATTAAAGCCAACGATGGGGACCTGCTCACTGTGTGATGGGTGAGAACATCAGATTTGGGGTTTTTTGGAGTGGAAAGTATTGGGGAGAAAAAAAAAAATAGAGACCTGGGATGGAGAAAATCAAAAGAATTAATGTTGCAGAATTTTCAAGAATTTGAGAAGGTTTGAAGGCAAAACCTACCCGAGAGGGCAGATTTTCCAGAGCTGGGCTTGTGAGGTTGGGTGGTTTTGTTGGCTTTACTTCTATTTGTAACAAGTTTTTACTATTCAATAACTGATTCTCCTGAGCCACAGTTGTGGGCTTTCAATCTGGATCTCAGGCTTTCAACCTACCTTGAAGCAGATCCAAGTATGGCTTCTGCAATGCTTGGTGGTTATGAATGTTTTGAAATGTCATGAACAACTGCTCACAAATCACAGGCAAATAAGGAATAACTAACAAGTTATAAGCCAAACATCATATTTTTTAACTATTCTCTGTAGAGAATTTGACAAAAAAGCAGTTTGCCATGGAAAGTTGCTTTCTGTAACTCCCCAGTTTATCAGGTATTATAGAACAGACACAGCTCCAGCAGGAGTAGATAGAACACAAACCTGGAAATTGGCAATAATGCAGAGTCCAAAGCAGCTCATCCATCCCAGCGTCAGACCCAGCTTATTCAGCCTGAGGATCTTGGATTTTTCTGGGCTCAGGGCAGACACTTGTTTGTACCGGATGTACATGGTGGCTATCCCTGCCAAAGAGAGCCACAGGCAGTAAGATTCCTGCTTTGGAACAGTGTCCTTGTTTACCTGGGAAGATGGTGAGTGACAGAGGCAACTCTTAACATATAAGAATTTTTTTTAGGACACAGTGAAATAGGAAAGCAGAAAGGCTGGATTTTCAATTACAAAACTGAAATAATATAATGGCAAACAAGTCAAATTAATAGATTTTTTTGATCTATTTAATTTAAAAGCCACATTTGGTTGTTTTCCCCCCCTCCATTGTTGCAGCACAGGTAAGGTGACTGCCTTGAATTTGCATTTTTATTGCTTTTACTTTTCTGTTAGTTTTTTAATGCATTTTTTGCCCTTCCAGAATCTGCAATTGCCATACTGGCAATTTGTGGATAACATCCCTGACACACCCTTTGAATTGCTTAAGAGAATTGAGATTTATTGATCAGTATTTAGTTTTTGAGTATGAATTCTGGGCTGTTTAATTATCTGGAGAAGGAAGTGAACTTGTTTAAAGCCATTGCATTCCAGAACTGCCTGCAGCTCACCAAGGACACACTCACCCAAGAAGGTTGAAACATTTAACATGATCCCAAATAAGCATCTTTCAGGTGGTATTGTCCCTGTATCACTGGAAAAGATAAATGGAGTGACACATATCCTATATTATTTATATCTATATTAAAAATACTTTCAACACAACTTTACTTATTTCAGTCTACAAAAGCCCCTCCCAGATGTTTTTCACTGAAGTTCTCATTATTCAAACTATGCTGTGTTGGTTTTATAACTGTAGAAGTCACCATAGTAAAGACAATCTAGCCTTGGACAGGGAATGATTGTGCTCAGAATTCTAACTGTTCCTTTCATATCAATCTTGATGCCAAAAAAGGTGAATAAAAAGGATTAAAACTGGAAAAATAAAGAACATGGAAAGAGCAAAGTTTGAGTTATATGTATCAGCCTTGATGGAATAAAGTTGGCAACGAATATTTTAGTATGGATTTACTGATACAACAAACCTGGTGGCAGCAAGTGGCTTCACTCTGAGCTGGGGTGTGGTGAGGCACACCCAGTGCCCTTGTTCATCATCATTTTAAGGGTGTGTTCTCAGAGCCAAAGCTTAGAGCTTTGCACAAAACCAGACACCTTTAAATAGAGTAACACACAAATCCCAGAATGGGTTGGGTTGGGAGGGACCTTAAAGTTCATCTCAACTATCTCATTCCAACCAGGGACACCTCTTACCATCCCAGGTTGCTCTAAGCCCTGGACACTGGAGGCAATCTGGCCTTGGACACTTCCAGGCATGGGGCAGCCACAGCACCTGGGCACCCTGAGCCAGGGCATCACCACCCTCACAGGGAAGGAATTTCTTCCTAACATTTAACCTGAATTTCCCCTCTGTCAGTTTAATACCACCTATAACTATATATATATAATGGCTATAAACAGTAACTTCAGAACTGGAGCTGTTGGATAGGAGCTGCTATTTAAGTCTGGAGTTGGGAAGAATTCACAGAAGTGGGGTCAGGTCACTGCTCTGACACAGGATGGACATCACTGACCTGATGTAGGGCACCAAAGGGTCAACGTGGTGCAGGACAATTGCAGTAATGTAGGAAAACACAAACGATGCTGCTGACCACACAACCAGCGCCACGGGCAGGAATGAGAGGCCTTGCTGGAACCACCACATTTCAGGGCTGACTTCTGCCTTCAGACACTGTGAAGAACCAAATGCAAAGGTTTACTAGGAGTTCTCAACGTTTTCAGAGTTTCTCAAATTTACTGAGTTCTCAAGGGTTTACTGAGAGTTCTCAAAGGTTTAATGAGATTCTCAAAGGTTAACTAGGATTTTACTACAAGGACTGAAGTTTTGCTTTCCTTGAAGCAGGCTGCTTCCCATAAAGCAGTTTGATATTGCTCTCAGTCCCCTCCTGCAAACCCAAAGTGAACACTGACTTCACAGAGCAAAACATAAATAAGCAGATTTAAATCTGGAAATGTTCATTCTGAAGTTCTTAGAGGATCACTAGAAACCAGTACTGTCATTTACTACGTGGCTTCAATTTGTTGCTGCCAGAAAAGGGTCAAGTGGGTCACTGTGAATAAGTGACTCCATTTTCTTGTCAGCCTTGTGTCACAGCACCAGGTCAGTAGAGTGAGCTGACAGAGAACATATCCCTGCACTGACACTGCAATTGATGGTAGCTGTGGTGGAGCCTCCAGCTTCTATTAACATTTAGCTGGGTAGTTGTAGAGGAAATGACCCAAAATTACTTTAATACTGGTCCTCAATTATTCCCTGTCAAGACTGTGTGACTCAACATCCGTTATAGAGTCTCAGGGCTGGAAGGGACTTTAAACCCCATCTTTTTCCACCCCCTGCCATGGGCAGGGACACCTTCCACTATCTCAGGTTGCTCCAAGCCCTGTCTAACCTGGTCTTTGACACTTCCAATAATGGGGCAGCCACAGCTTCTCTGGACAACCTGTGCCAGGGCCTCACCACCCTCAGAGGGAGGAATATCCCAGTATCCCATCTAACCCTGCCATCCTTTAGTTGCACACACATAAGCTTTATTTTCTACTCTGAGTCCTCTCTGTTTCAGAGTCTCTCCATAATGTGCTGATGGCTCTCTCAAAGCCTGTGCCGAGGTACCTCACAGAGTGGGGCAAAAAGTGACTTTGCCATTCTGCAGCAATATTTTTAAAATTACTTTGCTTTTAAAATTTATTAATGTTTAGGATGAAATGTCAGTGAAAATATATAAAAAACACTATTTTGGATTAAATAAAAAACTGAAGTAATGTTTAGATCTATTTATTCTACACTGTAAAGTTAACTTTTGGAAGATATCACCAATGGAGGTTTGAGAACATAAATCCAATTCTTTTGTGGAGAATGAATCAGAACTTTCCCACAGATTGTAGTATCAATAACAACAATACTGATATTAGCAGGGCTGGAGGACCTTTCACTTGAGCAGGTTGCTGAGGTCCATCCAGCCTGGCTTCACGACCTCTCAGCTATCTGAGCTCACTGCTATCAACCACAACCCTCAAATTCAAGGGTTGCTCACAGCAGTTACTGTTTTACAGGCAGAAGGAAAAGATCCATGTGCAGCGCACTGAAATGATGATTCTGTACTCACACTGTCCAGTTCCCTAAATCCCAGCCTGACAGCAAATCTGTGTCTCACTCCAGTTCTCTGAGAGCAAGAAGGGCCATCCTGGTGAGCTCACACAGAGAGAACTGTGACTCCTCCCTACTCTTGCCACAAAAGCAAAGTCATTTGCTACTAGCTTGAAACACAACCAGAGCTATTTCAGCATCCTAGAATGGCTGAGCTGGGGGAAGGAGCTCTGGAAGTCACCTGAGCCATCCCCCTGCTCAAGCAGGGCCACCAGAGCCAGTAGTGAAGGATGACACCCCAAGGATGGAGATACCACAACCTTTCTGGGCAGCTTGGGATGACCAGTGCCAGTCATCCTCACAGGGAAAAAGTGTTTTCTGATGGTCACTGGAGAGAAGAGGAGAAAAAGTGTTTAAACATAGTTAAAACTGGAGACTGCAAACGGAAGATGAAAAAGGACAAAGGTGAAGAGCAAATAATGGAGAGTGCACATCCAAGGGTATCCAGGCAAAGATATGTATGTGAGAAAAGCAAAATAATGTTGAAACAAATTAGAAGGAAGTATAGTACTGAGAGGTTTTAGAAGGACATGAGCTGGGGTGGACAGACTGAAAGAAAGGAGGAAGAAAAAAGAAAGAAAAAAGACTAGGAAGTCTCATGGCAAAACAAAAGTTGAAACAAAAGTGGGTGAATCTTGCAAGAGATCACAGCTGGGCAACCTTCACAACCCTTGCACAGAATGGGCAACTATAGCCTTGTAGAGGTGAAGATTCAGCTGCTTGTGAGAAAGCTGGTTGGTGGCAAGTAAAGGTGTTTAACAGGATATGTAGTGAATAAGAACAGATTGACAGAATACAGGTTGTCTGATTTCTTGCCCATTTTTAAGCTAAATATAAAGTTTGCCATCTGATCTTAATTTTAAGAGTGCAATGCAGTAATAACTGTAACTTCACAATCCCATCTCTAGCATGAGTAAATCAGGAATTTGAAAGAGAAATGCAGATTTTGCATGACATTCTCTTTTATAAATGTTATGTACCTGGGTATGTAATTCCCAGCTCCAAGCAGTCAGTCTGAATATACTTTTCCTTTCACATTTAAATATTCATAATGCCTTAATTTTACTTCTGAGCTGACAGATTTTCCCCTGCAAACCAACCAACCAACCAACCAACCAAAAACATTCCACATACCTGAGAAAAAGGGCATCAGAGAACATGTCACTTAAAGGGAATCCAAGGTCATTTTTCTACTGAAGTTCCATGTTCGCTTCATTTTTCTGACTCTCTGAGGTGTAAAGGAAAATAAGAAAGTTGTGTGGTACTTCTGTACCTCTTGCTTTGTTTATTCTTCTTAGCACCTTCTGTTAGTGCTGCTGACTGGACACAAGATTAGACTGGCTTGCCCCACAATGTTTTTCCTGCTTTCCAAGTGGTTTAAGGAGTGAAGCTTGTGTGTGGTGGGGAGGTAGAAACGAAGAAAAACTGGCATTAAAGGCTCTTTGATTTTAGGAGTTGTCTACAAAACCACTTAACTTGAACTGAAATGAAGTGAATGCAACTAAAACCAGTGCCTACAAGTGGCTTTCACTTAAGAAAGGAAACAGAACACAGAGACTTCACATTTCATTGTGGACACACATCCCAATGGAGAGTCCTGCTAGTGCAGTGCTTAATACATGGCTGGAGAGGGGCTGGAGTAACCTGAGTTTCATAGGATCATTTAAGCTGGAAAAGCCTTCTAAGATCAAGTCTAACTATTCCTCTGGCACTGCCAAGGCCACCACTAAACCACATCCCCAGGTGCCATATCCACGGCTTTTAAATCCCTCCAGGAATAGTGACTCCATCTCTACCTTGGACAGCCTGTGTCAGTGCTGGACAACTCTTTCCAGGAAGAAATTTTTCCCAATATCCAACCTGAACTTCCCTTGATGCAGTTTAATGCCATTTCCTTTTGTCCTGGCCCTTGTTCCCCAGCAGCAGAGCACAACCCCTTCCCTGGCTGCTCCCTCTTCTCAGAGAGTTGTGCAGAGCCAGAAGGTGCCCCCAGAGCCGCCTTTTCTCCAGGCTGAATGCCCAGCTGCTCCCTCAGCTGCTTCTGGTGTACTCCAGCCCCTTCCCCAGCTCCATTCTGTTTCCTGGACATGCTCCAGCCCCTCAGTGCCTCTGTCGTCAGGAGGGACCCAGAGGGGACTGGAGGTGCTGCAGCAGTGCCAGCACAGTGCACCACACTGGCCCTTCTGGACACATCATGGCTGCAACAGCCCAGGTGCCACTGGCCTACGTGCCCACCTGGGCTCATGTCCAGTCTCTGTTACCAGCACCCCCAGATCCTTTCCCAGCTTTCCAGCCACTCCTTCCCCAGCTTGGAGCATTCCATGGGTCTGTTGTGACCCAAGGGCAGAACCTGGCATTGGTCTTATTGACTGTCCCACTGTTGGCCTCAGCCATGGATTCAGCCTGTCCATTTAATTCCATAACTCCTGACTTCTCCCAGAGGTTTGAGGCACTGCCTTGTGTATACAGAGGGGCTGAAGCTCTGTGGGGATGAAGCTCACAGACAATGAAGATTCTCTATCTGGTATGGGTATTTACATGCCTGTGACTGGTTTACCTGGGCTAGGACAAGCTTAGTAAAGCAAAACCGCTCTTCCCAACTTCTCCCTGCATATTGCCCTTACTACAAAATAAATGTGGCCACACAGGCAGTTCATCAGCACTGTCTGCTCCAAAGCAAGCTGGGCTGGCAGAGGAGTCGTCTCTCTGTTAGGACTGGAAATCTCTGTACCCTGAGCTGTCACAAAGCCCAGAGCTGAGCCCTGCACATGGCTTATCATCCTTTTCATGCAGTCTGGTACAAAGAGCACCTTCAGCCACACCCCACAGCACTGATGAGGCACAGCTTCTTACTGAGAGTGTAGGTAAGGGCTGGTGGAATCATGGAATCTCCTGAGCTGGAAGTCACCCACAAGGATCATCCAGCCCAACCCCTGGCCCTGCACAGACACCCCAACAATCCCACCCTGTGCATCCCTGAGAGTGTTGTCCAAACTCTCCTGGAGCCCTGGCAGCCTCGGGGCTGTGACCATTCCCTGGGAAGCCAGGGCAGTGCCCAGCACCCTCTGGGGGAAGAACCTTTCCCTGATATCCAGCCTAACCCTCCCCTGATGCAGCTCCAGCCATTTTCTTGGGTCCTATCCCTGGTCACAGAGAGCAGAGATCAGAGCAGAGAGAGCAGAGATCTCCCTCAGGAAGAATCCCAGGAGATTCATCCTGATGGCACCAGTAGGGCTCTGCCCCTCGTCTTCCCCAGCAGAAACCCCCTCACTAATTCTCCTTACAGTAAAAACAATTTTGTAAATTTTTCCTCCTTTAAATTTTCTTATGTCAGTCAAGATCTATGCTGAGTTCTTACCTCCCTCCATCTCTGTCCTCTTTAAATATTTTAGTGGATTCAAGTCAGTTTTCCCCACTGTTCTGGGGGCAGACTGTACATCCCCAACATAGGCTTCACTCTGTGCAAGTCCCTGGGCATGGTGTACTCCAGACTGTCCCAACTTCCTGCTGTGCAGCTGCCCTGTGTCCCTGCCAACTCCCAGGCTCTGTCTGGGCACAGAATGAGGCACCTCCAAATACCAGGAGGCAGAAAGCAATTGCCATGTGCCAGCTGCAAGGTCCTGAGATAAATTACTATTAACACCTTGTCCTATCCTATTGTTTTCAACAGGGAGAAGGAAAATACACTCAAAGGCTTTTTTTCTTCATAAGCTCTTTTGCAAGCAGATTATATAACAGCAATTTTCCATATAACTATGATTTTCTTAAACATTTATGCTGATCTTCAGGCGCTTTGGAGTTCTAAGGGGTTTTTTTAAGCTCCACTTCAAGTACCACAGATTTTTTCCAATATCAAGTGCAAGTGAAGGAAGTGTTTCAAAAGCAAAGGAGATTTTAACCCTCTTGGAAGTGTTTCTCCCAGTGCAAGAACGCAGCCACACCCTGTCCAGGTGGACGCATGTGGAATAGAAACTCCAAAGGAAAATGAAAGGGGAGCAAGACCATGAAGGGCAGAAAGTTCATGTTACCTGGAATCATAAAGCTGCAAAGATGGTTGAATTATGTGGGGAAAAGGGAAATTCCTGAATTACTGCTGATCCCTGGATGTCTACCTGCCTCTTCCCTGCTCTGTCAGCCAGCAAGGCAGAGATAAAGCCCTACCAAGGGACACTTCTTTTTGTCTGCAGCAAATTGTCCAGTGGACAGTGCTGAGGGAAGGACAGAGGAATTTGTCTGTACTGTCCTAAACAAACAGAGGTGGATGGGGCTGTGTCTGAACAGCCTGCACAACTGCCTGACAAGGCCCACTGATAAGCCATGGGTGAAGGCCACTGATCCTCAAAGCACTGATGTAAGGAAGCAGGAAATGTGTTACCTCTGCCGTCCCTGTCGCAGAGTAATGACAGGTGACTAATTTTGAGTGTTTGTTCAGTTCAGACACCAAAAAAAAGTTGCCATAAAATCTTTCAGTCCTGGGGGGCAGCTTCCAGGGGGGTCTCCATGTTCTGGGCCTGTTCCTGTTTCCTGGCTGGGAAGACCTGGAGCCAACCCAAACAGTGCCAGGCCTAGGACACTGTGACACACGATGTCCCCAAGCCTGCTTGGGACACTTGGCACACTGTGACAGTATGATCAGCTCTGGCTGATCCAGGAGCTCTGTGTCAGGGATGAACTCATGACACTGGCCAATCCCACCTGCCTGACCACAGATTCAGCTAAAAACACTGGAGTTCTCAGAGCACAGCCACCGGGAGATTCCCACAGAACAGCTGGGACTGGAGTCACTGCAAGGTCACAGGGAGAATGGGGGTGCTGGGGGCGATCAGAGTGGAAAGGGAAAAGAAACCAGGATGGAGGGACATTTAGGAGAGTAGGGAAAGGAAATGAAGGGGAGAAAGGAGAGGCTGAGGGCAGAAAGATGAAAGGGCAGAGGGGATCCTCGAAGCAGAGGAGTTACTGGAATTGATGGGGGGGTCACTGGGGCTGACAAGAGGGCATAAAGGATTTGTCAGGAGAGGGAGGGAGGACACATGAGGTTCCTGGGGTCCCGAAGGGCAGTGGGAACTGCAGGGCAGCCGATGGGGGCTGCAGTGGGGTGGGGAGGCACGGAGTAGAGTGAGTGACATGGAGAGGGTCAGGGGACACTGGGGGATCATTAAGGGGGTGATGAGGGCTGACAGAGAGGCCATGGCGTCACTGAGGATGGGGCGTGGGGGGGTGGGGTGGTCAACGAGGGGATAACAAAGCGTCTTCAAGGGGGGTGTCTCTGACAGGGTGACAGGAACACCGGAAGGTCGCTGAGGGGGATGAAGGGGGGGGTTCCTGAGGGGTGACAGAGGATCTCGGAGGGGGTAACAGGAGGTGACAGGAACATTGCGCGGTCGCTAAGAGGGGTAAAGGGAGACCAGGGGATGGTCGCTGGAGGGAGAGCAAGGTGGCTGGAGGGTGAAGGGGAGGTTGGGGGGGGTCTCTCCTAGGGATGACAGGGGTGAGAGCTATGCGGGTTTGGGTCCCCCCGTCCCCCCCTTCACCTCAGCCGCTCCCTCGCCGTCCTCACACCCAGGCCCCGCCCCTGGCGCGCGCTACCACCGACTCCTTTCCGGCCGTCGCAAAAGGGGCGTAAAAGAAACGCCGCCCGGTGCGGGGAGAGGAGGTAACGCTGGGGGTGCCCCGGTCGCCGCGCGGTGGGGTCTGTGCGGGGCCCCTGGACCGGTGGGGTCTTGAGGGCGCGGGAGGCGCGTGGAGAGCCCCGAGGTGGGGTTGGGCCGGGGTCCGGGGGGATCCGGGCTGCGCCGTGGGTCGGGGCGAAGCGTCGGCGGGGCCGGGGGTGCCCTGGGCCCCTCCCTGCCCGGTGTTTGCCAGGTTCGGTGGGAGTCCCGCGGCAGCCGGGGCGGACGTTTGTTTTGGAGAACGAGGCTCTCCTGGGCTCTTTTCCCCCGGTTCATCTCCTCAGGATGAGGGAAAAGCCCAGTTTAATGCACTGGGAGTAATATTTCTGGTCATCCAAGGCAACACCTACAGGAATCTCCGCGGTGACTTAAGTCCTGGTCCGCCGGCGATTGGAGACGTGCAGCTCTGCTTCCTCTCCGAGCTTATCGAGCACGACGAAGGCCCTGCCACTTTCTCTTCTCCTTCTGAAAGGACTGCCTGATGTGGCTTTTCACTGGTGGAATTTGCCTTGCTGAGGTTTTGGAAAGTGGAGCTGAGAGCAGTTGTTCTTAGCTCCACTTTCCAAAACCTCAGCAAGGCAAATTGGCCAGTGATGACCTTTGATTTGCAGTTTTCTCTACCTGTGCAGTGCGGGTGCCTTTAGAGTTCCCTGTCTTCTTCCTTCCTCTGCTTTATTTGCTGGACTTCAACCAGGTGTTCTTTTTTTTTTTTTTTTTTTTTTTTTCCTTTCTTCCCTGGTTGTCTCCTACAGATAACTGCAAACTCTTATTTTTAGGCTCCTTTCTCTACTGCTTCTCTGCTTCCTGTGGATAGTTATATCTGTCTGGTCATCTGCTTTTGAGGGAGATGGAACACTGTGAGGGTCCTTGTCTGTGCTGGAAAAGCTGTTCCTGACCCTGTATTTTCTTTTCATAGCTGCTTCATGCAGTCTCTGGCCAACTAAAGTTTCTAGCTTCTGCACATTTCTTGTATATCATGAAAGTTGAACAGACAATGAGCTGGGTTAAATTTAGAGAGGAAAAAAAGCTACATCAAAACTGAAATAAAGAAGAGATATCTGGGGGGAAAAAAGTGTATAACTGTTTTTAAGTGGTTGTCCAGCATCACTGCAGAGACAAAGCTGCTCCAAACCAATTTAACTTAAGACTTCTCAGTATTGGTACAGTTTTTAGTGCTGTCAGTTGATAGCCTGAGTGGTGTCACCTGCTCTCCTGGAAGAGGTGCGAGGGGACTGGCTGTGCCCCAGTCTGTAACACAACTCACTGCTGTTGTGGGAATTTCTGCTGCTGCTGGAATTTCAGCTGGTCGCTGCAGGGTTTTACAGCTGCATTGGGAACACTCGTTTCTTGTTGTTCCTTCAGCAATTCTCCAAATAACTTTCTTTTTCAGAGGAGTAATTCTATAAAATCATCTTCCTTTGCTGATGGCAAATGAAATGCTCTTTAAGGCAGCAACTGGAAACTTTTGATATCTCGTTTGTGTGCTCAGGTGTGTCTTGCCCCTTTGTGTTGCAGGATCTTATGGTTCTCCAGCCCAGCTGCTGCCTGCCCAAGACAATTCCTAGGCCACCCAACCCATGAGTGGGCACCGGAGTGTCAAGAGGCGATGTGGGGAGTCGCACCTGGAGGGCCCCGCGGGCTGTGGCCATGGCCTCACCGCCGCCTGCGTGCTCAGCAAACTGGTGCAGCTGCCCACGCCACCCCTGTCCAAGCACCAGCTCAAACGGTTAGAGGAGCACAAATACCAGAGTGCTGGACGGTCTCTGCTTGAGCCCCTCATGCAGGGCTACTGGGAATGGTTAGTTGGAAGAGTTCCAGCCTGGATTGCCCCTAACCTGATCACCATCATTGGACTGTTAATAAATATATTTACAACTCTGCTATTAGTATGTTACTGCCCAACAGCTACAGAACAGGTGAGTTACGGACTCCTGACACTCTGTTTTGGTTGCTGTGACTGGTTTTGGGTGTGTTGTTGCTTTGGGGAGAGCTGGTTCTTGGTGTTCAGCCTGCAGTCCTTGTCCTTGTAACCTCTTCTATGCAAATGTTTGTGCCTCTCTGTGATGCTGGCATACAGAGAGAGCACGTGTGAATGTTGGAGTGAGACAGCAGTTCCTGGGGCCAACACACCCAGGTGGAGCAGGGTCTGACACCAAAGCAGCCGTGAGGGACCTGCTGCACAAAGCTCAGCCTCACCAGGAGTTGGAGCAGTTGCGGCTGCCAGGCGTGCATGGCAGGAGGAATTGGTGCTGTTTACTTTCTGTGCCTAGAACAGGGTGACTTCCCCATTGGCTCTGGGGTTAGAGTTGCCACTTGGGCCAGGGGGGTTGGACATACTGGAGCTGCACCAGAGCCAAGGCACTGAGCTCTAGAGTAGTGCTGCTTAAGATACCAAAGCTGGTATGATGAAACCCAGCTCAGTGAGCTACAGGGACACCTTCCTGGGCCCCAGCAGGTTCTGTGTCCTGGCAGCTCAGTCAGGACTTTGGCACAGTGTGGTGGAGCTGTGGGAACATGTAGTTGTGTTTTTGAGCTGTGGCTATGCTGTGAGGAGGTCAGATAAAAGTCAGTGGTTTTATTCTTTGTTCTGAATACTTTAGAAACTCCTGACCTGACCTGAACAGAACTGTTTTAACCTGATTTCTGAGGTACAAAAGTCTTTTTGCAGCATTTCAACTTCTCTCTATCACCAGTTACCTCATAAGGCAATTGAAGACTCATTTTTGTGCACTTGAAAAGTTTTCACTTGAATGTTGAATCTTACAAGCTGCTTTTATGTATGTGCACTGAGAAAGGGAGTTATTTGGTATAGAAATGTGTTACACACCAAATGGCTGGGAATGTCTCAAGAACCAGCTTTTAAAATATCTGAACTCCTTCCTAACCAGGTCTCCTAGCTGAGGTTGGGAATCCAGCAGGACACAATTTGTTCCCCACTGGACTCCGAAATCTCACGTAGGTTGGCACAGTCAGCACTGCATCCCTGCTCCATGTATGACATGGGAATGGGATGTTTGCTTCTCCTAGAAATCTGTTGAAATAGATTGTTACACAATAACCTGTGGAATTTGGCAGGTGTAAGATAGACAGTGACTATTCAGTTTGAGCAGGGAATACTTGCAGCAGTTCCTTTCTTTTCCAGGCTGTGGCATTGTGGTATGGGTTGGTTTCACTTGTGTTTACTTCTGAGCAGGATTATGTGGGGGCTCATACTCTGAAATCTAGTCTGATAGAGAGATTTCAGCTCTTAGGAACCCAGAGCTGGTTTGGGTCTCTAAACCAGATCAGAATTTAGAATTTGGTGAACAGTTGTATTTTGGTTGGTATTTAAATTTCTGAAGTGCCCAGGAAACTGCATCAGAAAGTGAGTGTTAGATGTAGGCTGCTATATGGAAGCACTGTTTGGTATTTAACAGTTTGAGAAGTACTTTGTGTGAAGTGAATGAGATTTTCTCCTCACTTGAACTGAAAAATAACTTAGTGCTGAGGTAGCTTTTGGCGTGATCTGATTTTCACATGGCACAGTGTGACCAGGGAGGTGCTTTTTAAATGTGAAGGAGCTGTGTGGGGAAGAAAATGTGGTTCTGAAACTCCAGGAGCAGAATTTCTCCTCCCCCCAAACCACTAATTGATTTCTGATGTAAATTTTCTCCTCCTTGTAGCTCAGCCTTACTTCTGCTTTTTTTCAAGTGTGACTCCTCCCTTCCTATTCCTGAAAGGTGCAGCCAGGGCAGAGCTGTTGCTCAGGACCTGGTGCAGCCAGAGAGTAAAGGAGATGCAAATACTTCCTGCTTAGCTGGGAGGACCTAGCTGGAAAAGTGCTGACTGATGAAATGGTACCTGAGTTTAAAAAAAAAAATAAATAAATTACCTGGATAGAGAGATAGAGAGATGTGAAATCTTACTTGGATATAAATAGGTCTAAGTGGAAACACCTACACTGCTCATGAAAGGAGCTTTTAAGAAAGGAGAGCCAGCAGACTGATTTTTAAGTTTACAGAGAAACCTTCAGGGTGATGCAATTCAACTTAACTGCGGCAGATAAAATCTGTACATGAGGGATAAAAATGGGAGGGAATTGTGTGGCATCAGAGCCTTTTCTAAATGTGCTGCTCTGCTCTTGGGTGACACATTTCCCCTTTCTCACCTTGTGCTGTTTGTGCAGACACTGCTGAAAGCAGAGCACAATGGCAGCTTTTGGGGCAGAATGAACTGTTTTGGTAAATGCAGGAGCAATGAAAACTGTAGAAGGAAATATATTTAAGTTGATGTGCAACAAATTAGTTATGGTTGAATTGGCCAAAACAAGGTGGACTCCAGGGATTTATGAGAGGCAGGTCAGCTCGCTTAAACTGTATTTGGATTTTGTTGGTGTGGTCTGTAAAATAAAGCTGCTCAAAAATGCTCATTTCTGCAAAGTGTGTCAAATATGAAGATTGCAAAATAGCCAATAATCTCTGATTTATGGATTTGTAAATGGAGACAGAGTAATGGCAACTCCCTGGCTTTTGTGTTCTTAAGGGTTTATGCTTCAAAAAGCATAAAAAAGTTTGGATTGTAATCTTTGCTCTAGCAGGGTTTGGCGTTTGTGTTTCTGGCAGAGTAGAAATTGCTATCATGGATGTTCTTAATCAAGGGTTCTTAATGGAGATTTGGCAAAGATGCTGGTGCCTCATACTGGAGGGAACAGTTGGTGGTGGAGGGGCTGTGCTGCAGAGGTCCAGAAATGTTCTGGGACTGAAAATCTGGGCAGTGGCAGTGACACAGCTTGCAACTGGTGAGTGGGGAAGGGCTGGTGAAGATGAGCTCAGTGTTTGTGACAAAGTTGGGAGCTAAAAGTTCCCAAGTTTCTGAAATCTCTGGGACATCTTGCATGTATTTAATGAGGACTTTGTTGTACACTGCTTTGCAAATGTAGTATTACAATTTTTCCAGCTGTACAGTGCAGCTTCCTGCTTTAAAGCAGGGGCTGTAGCTATTAATCTGTCACTGGTTTATTTACATTCCATATGTAACAACCCATTCTGTCTGTCCTTGCAAGGACCAGCTGCTGAAAAGTCCCTGGGTGAGGAGAACATATGTGCAAAGGGAAAACTGTTGTGTCAGGCTGTGGGACAGCTCAGCTGCAGGCTTTCTTTTTTTTTTAAAGATTATTTTAAACCTTATTGTGGTTGCCTTTCTCTCTTAGGCACCTCCCTGGGCATATATTGCTTGTGCTTGTGGCCTTTTCATCTACCAATCCCTGGATGCTATAGATGGAAAACAAGCAAGAAGGACAAATAGCAGCACTCCATTAGGAGAGCTTTTTGATCATGGCTGTGATTCATTGTCCACAGGTATTGTTGTAATTTTTAATTGAAGTAGGAGGATTAAATTACTCTGTTTCAGGGATCAAATCTTCAATACAATTAAAAGGCTTCTTTACTGAAGAAAGGACAACTGATATTGCTGAATGTATCACTTTCAATCGAGAAAGTCACCTTTCTTTCCATAGAACAGTGCTCTGGATCAGCTGAATATCTTCGCTTGTATCACATTGAAAACAAAACTAGGGATGTGACTAATTCAACCTGAACGAGCATTTCTCTGTGATGCTTTAGCAGAGTCTTGGTTCTAAAATATTTTCTGTAGGAAGTTGTCAGAATACTCTGCTATATTATTTCATATTGACTTGATAAAGAGTGATACCAAGACAAGTCTAACCATAAGCAGTGGGGCTCCATATGTCAGGGTTTAAGATTTGAATTGCAGGAACAGGTCAGTTCCTGGGTAGGTGGAGTTCATTGTGTCAGCCTGAAGTTTAACCCCATTACAAAAAAATTGTAAAATCGTAGAATATCCTGAGTTGGAAGGGTCCCATAAGATCGAGTCCAATTCCTCACTGGGTGTTTTGGGTTTCATAAATTCTAAAGATCTCTAGGCTTTAAATTTTATGACTTCTTTATTAGACTTGTATATGGAAAGGGTGGAGGGGAAAGCATATTATGAGTCCTGAATGTATCCAGATCTTCGATTTTCTTAATGGCATCAGAAGAGTTCAGAAGACAGGGAAAAATGTCTGGCAAATGCAGGAGAAAACGCCAAAGCTTGCTGCAGGCTGCAGAAATCACTCAAGTCCCTTAATGAGATTAGGCACCACAAGAAATAGAAATGTAGGAGACTTAGAAACCCTTAATATTAATGACTTCTGATAACTGATATGGATTGAAATCTATGTTGTGCAGCTTGTATATTTTCAAGTGGAAGCGTTAATCTCTTATGTCTGTGAAAGAACTGTGCCAGGATAACCATCCCACTGTCCCTCCTCTGGGCCCTGTTGTTAACTTTTCTTCTGGTGAGGATCCTTACACACATCCACCCTTTTCACTCTGTGACTGATTTTCTCCTGCAGTCTTTGTGGTTTTGGGAACTTGTATTGCTGTGCAGCTGGGCACCAACCCTGACTGGATGTTCTTTTGTTGTTTTGCTGGGACATTCATGTTTTACTGCGCGCATTGGCAGACGTACGTCTCGGGGACACTGCGCTTCGGCATGTAAGTACCTGACTGAGAGAAAGGGACAGGCACCCTTTTCTTCTGGATAGCACCTTGTGTGGCCATAGTGCAGCTCCTCAGAGCAGTAGCAAATTGTTTTTATCCATAGCGGCACACTTAGAGCTTCTGGCAGGTGTTGTATCTGTAATTAATAGTGAATATCCCTTAGCCTGTGTTAGGAGTGGTAAAATATCATTTTGACCTATTAGTTAATTAGAGCTTTTGATGTGATGCAAAGCTAAATAAGTAATGGAAAGTACTTGCTGTTTCATCCCAAGACTGGAATGCTTTGGTCAGATGGTGGCAGTCTGGCTTTAGCATTCATTAAACACTGTCTTGATAATTCTTGCTTGTGATGTGCAGTTAGTCATTAATATTAACCATAACTCTTAAAATATACTGTATTAATTGACATTCTGCCTCCAATTTAAAGTTCTGAATCACTTTTGGTTAGTGCAGATCATGGTTCTGTCAATAAATGGAACCAAAATTGCACTGCCAGGAGCAGAAATCCTGTTTCCTGCTGGATGAGGCTGGGTGGGAGGTGCAACACAAGGACTTGAAGAGCTGTGGGATTCTCTAACCTTAATGAGGAAATAAATGTATTCTATGTTGAGAATTTATTCTGTATTTGCTTTCACAGAGTAAAGAAACATATTTCAAATAAATGCAGTGCAGAATTTTTAAATTTTTTTATTTTTTCCATCTGGAAACTGAAATTTGCCCTTAGTTTGTGGGATTTTGAAGCAATTCTACAACTACATAGAGTTGTCTAAAGGATTGTTACTTATGGTCTACAACTGCTGGTCTACAGGTACCCAGATACTGCTAAAACAGTACAACTGTAGGCCTCTTGGATATGACAGCTTTTATTGGCAGGATACTGTTTCAGTAATGCAGATGCTCTTGAGAAACTTCTGTGTTTCTGCTCAAAAATTTAAGATATTGGATCAGTTTGAAATGTCTATTAGAGGAAGAAAAGAAGAAAATCTAGACTTCTGTTCCAACTCTGACTAAACTAAAGCAGATTTACTGAAACTACCCCATTCTGGTACTTAAATCTTTAAAACAGGACGTGTGGCTCATATTGTTTCCTGTTTTAGGAGTCTCACTTTCATGCTGTACTAAAGGTCTGAATGCTTTTATCTCCCTTTGAACTTTACAGGGCCCTGATAATCAAAGATTTCTGGTTATTGAACAAAGAAAACAAAAGCCCGACCTTGACATGTGCTTGACTTTACAGATGGAACTATCAACCTCCCCAAACTGCTGTTGTGCTGCAGAGAAGTGTTTGGGTCAGTGCTGGTGTTCACTGGGACACTCCTTTGTGAGGAGTCTGTATTTTGGATGCATTTTTCAGCAAATCAGATTTTTCTGCCTAGCCTTATATTATAAGAATGTGGTGACCATTAATATGTAGCTAATTCAGAGGAGGCTATAAGCACCTAAATGTGTGTATTATTAATTCAGATAACACAGCACTGTGTAGTAAACACATTTGTTCCCTCTTTTACCCTGTGGCACAAGGTTAATCGACTGTCATAGGCTGATGTTCATTTTAATGGAAAAACAATGAGACTATTTATCCAGTTAAGAGATTCTCACTGTTTGACACTTTTAAATGAATCTTTTGTTTCACTAATCTAAAACTGAAAAAAGGATGTTTTATCAAGCCTTTCAGATTTACTGCAGTGCACAGACTGGTAGGTATCCTTAATCCTGAATAAATGGGATCAGAGACAGCTGTTGAAAGGAGCCAAAATGATCCTTGTGCACAGGAGCTTTTTCCTGTCTGAATCCAATGTCATGAGTCTCAAAAATCCTCAGAGAGAGGGTGTAGTAGTGATGTTTTAGGGAATGTCGTGGTGGGTTTTACTTGCCTTAATTCTGAAGGAGCGGGAAAGAGAAAGACAGCTGGTTATCACTTTACTTTATTTGTGATATGTCCAAGAAATTGTATATCAGTGCAGAGAGAACTTGATAATCAAACGGCTTGGAGAAGAGAAGAGGGTGCTGAAAGGGAGAGATTGTATTTTACTCCTTCCACACAGGCCTGAAATGTTCAATTATAGAATCAACCTGTCTTGCTGGAAAAGTCTGTCTTAAAATAACAGGTAAATTAGTGTGTCAAACAAAGCGTGTGCTTGTGGAACAGTGTATGGTTTGTGTATGGGGAGGGGGCTGCAGCACCAGGAGCAGCTGGGGGAGCTGGGAGGGCTCAGCCTGGAGAAAAGGAGGCTCAGGGAAGACCTTCTGGCTCTGCACAACTCCCTGACAGGAGGGGGCAGCCAGGAGGGAGTCAGGCTCTGCTCCCAGGGAACAAGGACAGGACAAGAGGGAACCATCAAGCTGCACCAGGGAAGGGTCAGGTTGGACTTCAGGAGGAATTGCTTCCTGGAAGGGGTGGTCAGGCAGTGAAAAGGGCTGCCCAGGGAGGTTTGGTGTCCCCAGCCCCACCCAAGAAACAACTGGATGTGGTACTCATTGCTCAGGGCTGGTGACAAGAAGGGGATTGGTCAGGCTGGACTTGCTGATTCTGGAAGGTTTTTCCAACCTTAACAATTCCATGATTCTCTCTGGTGTCACTGCATCAGCTTTGGCAAGTCCCTGAAGCTGAGCAGAGCATGTCAGACTGCATGGCAGGATTAGTTCCCCTGAGGGAGGAGGAAATAGGATCGGATCCATTCTATGAGATGCCTACAGATTCTGCAGGTGGGGGAGGGAAACTTTGTTCAGTTGGGCCCAATTACTGAATCCATTAGCTGTGTAGGTTCTTCTCCCTGACAGCTGTGGAGGGATCCCTTTGCTACTCCAGGATTTAGAATAATCTGTTGAGTCAATAAAGTCCTGTGATTTGTCTCCATCTTCAAATGATCACATAATTATGTTAGATCCTGGCAGCCACTGCACTCTTCAAAAAGCAACTAATATTGGCTGAACAACTCAAATAATAGCTAGAGGTCAGTATTGCTTGAAAATTCCCCAGGAGGAAGCAGGAAGTGTCTCAGGGCAAGGGGGCCAGGCTCCAGGAAAGTCACTGTAATGAAATCAGCAGTGTAAAGGCAGCAGGGATAGTTAAATGCAGAAGTTTTACTTCAAACACCTGATCTGGGAATGATCTTACAGAAGAACAGGAATATTCAACACATGTGAAAAAGAAAAAGGTGACTTTGAATGGCAGAGAGACACTTAGTACTGAAACAGCCCAAATGGACTTGGTTCTCCTGACCTAGTTTCCAGCATAGGAACTGGTTTGTCTGGGTTGTGGATTTACTGTGTTGCAGCACAGGATGAGCTGAGTCATATATTGGGGCAGCTGTGCCATCACTAGGGCACCTCCACTCTGGAAACAGAGAATTTTTTCCTGCATATCCCAAAAATAAAACTGGCAAGCTGGGATGGACTTCCATGCGTCCTTGTTGAAGCAGATGTGATATACTTTAGGAACATGCTGAAGAAAACAGATTATTGGGAAATATGGTGCACAAATCCTGAAAGGATTTTTCCTGATGTTACCTGGAACCCAGGTGTGATCACCTGGTTCTTCTCCAGTCCAGGGTTATCCCACTTGGATTCAGTAGTGGTCCTGGTCCCTGCAGGAAGTGCAGGAGGAGAAGCGACTATGTGCAGGCTCAGGATGTTTCCAACTGCTCAAGGTCAGAGCATAGCCTGACTGTAGGGGCTGTCCTACATCCAGGGGGTTGGAGCCATCCAGTTAGAGCTGGATTCTGCAGCGTAGCTCAGAATCACAGGATCATTGAATTGGTTGAGTGGGAAGGGATATCATCTAGTTCCACCCCCTGGGTGGAACCTTCCACTAGCTGGTGTTGCTCCAAATCTTTTCTACCTTGGCCTTGGATATTCACAGGCATGGTGCAGCCGCAGCCTCTCTGGGCTCTGTGCCAGGGCCTCACCACCCTCACAGGGAAAAATTTCTTCTCCATATTCCATCTAACCCTGCCCTCCGGCAGTGGGAAGCCATTCTCACTTGTCCAGCCTGGGTGTTTTTTTGAGAAACATGAGACACAAACTGCTCAAGTAAAGTTCTGGTGGACTTGTTTGTGATGCAAGTGCTGGAGATACTGAAACATGAAAAGGTGCTGAAAAAACCCAGTGGGCACTGAACACTCACGGGTCCATCCAGAGACATGAAGGTGCTGCTGTACCATGTTCTCCAAAATTTGTCCTACAAGTTACTGTATTATCTGGTTTATTCCAACTTTTTAAGTGAAAATACCAAAAGTTGGCGATGGTAGGAATTATAGCTGTGTATATATGTGTAAATATAGACACAATGAGATGGAAATTAGTTTCCAAGGAGGCTTCACAAAGAAACATCAGAAATATGAGAGGAAGAATCAGTTTTTGCCACTTTTCATATAACTGAAAAGTTAAAAATGGTTACTTTGCTGTTTGAATAATAATCCCCAGAGAAAGCAAAAGAATTCAGGCTGCTAAACAAAACAGCCTTTCTTGAGGAGAGTTGGAGAAAAATTCCTGTTCACTAGTGACTTTGCAGCAGCTGTATGGGCCCAAGAGCCTGTGGGATAATGGTTTGGTTCACCTCAGCCCTGTCACCACTGCTGCTGCTAAGGTCCAAAGGAGAGGTGAGGAAATGGGGCTGGATTTCAGAAAGCAGATAAGCCAACTTTCCTCTTCAGCCTCAGCAGAGGAGGAGTTGGTGTTATATCTTGCATAGACAACATGCACCAAATACTGAAATACAGGGATGGAAACCTTCCAAGTCAGAGTTTAGCACACTGAGTTCTTGTTCCTGGGCACAGCCTCAGGATCTCTACTCTGAGATAAGGCATTAATCCTCATGATTGCAGAGTTTAAAACTTTTTGACACTTCCTGGAGAACTTTTACACCCAAGTTATTTACAGAGGAGAGTCTGAGGCTAAGTAGAGCCTCGATGTCAGGGGGTGTTAGATTCTTTGTGCTTGCAAGCAGGATGTGTTGGAGTGTCTTTGTGGTGGGTGTGAAATTTGGTGCTGGTAACCTGCACCTCCTGCTCCCTCAGTCACTCTAGTAGCATCACAGAAATCTATGCAGCTGCTGAGGGCTCATGGAAAAGGTGGGGAGTAATTTCCACATCCTCCTCCTCTTCTCTCCCACAAGTCCTTCGACAGCATTTTCAGCCATGATCTCATTGGTCACATGTGGAGATGCTGATCCTAATTGTTCTTATAAATCCTTGGAGTTCTCACTGCTCTGTGAAATAATGAACTACAACATAACAAGCACATGGTTATTGCCTGACCTGTGCAACTTATATGTACCTCTATGAGCAGCAGAAGGACAAATTTACATATTGGATATGTATAATAACAAGGAAAGGGCTTATGGTGCATTTTTAATATTATTTTTCTGACATGAATTTTCTTGTGCTGGGAATAATTGTAATTCATGTTTCATTTTTTTCTGTACAATTCACTTTATTCATGCTATTGTATTTCATTGCATCCAAGTGAAACTGCTGGGTTGGAATGAGTTAGGATAAAACTCTAATAACTTTATAACTAAGCATTTGCACTTCCAGCATGTGACTCTCAGCCGTTCTTTCTCTTGTGTTCTGATGTTGAACATTCTTTTCTTGATGCTGTGGTTCCCTTAAGAAGACAGTCCTTTGTCTCTTACTCAGATTCCCAGTTCATTGCCCAGCCTTAGTAATCCCACTTGCACGCTCAGTAGATATCAATGAGACAGATGGAAGAATCATCATTTTTCAGACCAGGGCATTAACTGGTGGATGGATCCCTGTGAATTTTCCAGCCCTGTAACTTCTGTTTTCTGTTGAGGCAGGAGTGTTTTTCTTGTCTGCTGTGATTTGAGACTTTTTCATGCAGTTTTGTGTGTTGGGAGAGGAAGGGGAGGATGGTGCATAGCCCTCCCCCTGTAGTTTCACACAGCCTTAGAAAGCTATATTAGATCTGCTCTGTTGCTAGTGATTGACTTGATTTCAGGGCCATCTCCAGTGTAAGTGTCTGTTTCCTGTTGTTATTGGATCATTTTCTCAGGACATCTCTCCAATTCAGTTTGGGTTCCCTGTTAGCGCAAGAGAGGGACTGACTGCAGCTGTCTCTGAGCCCTGAGTCAGTGGTGGCTCTTGAATTGTCTAATGACTTGTTTAGCCAAACAGGACCTTTCAAGAATTGCCCATGGAATACATTCAGTAAGATAGCACTGACAAGGGAATATTCTGTATGCAGCACTAATCTCCTGTGTGTTAATTGGCTCCTGACTCAAAACCCCGACAGGGTTCCCAGCAGAGGAGGAACAGGGATTGTCAGTGCCATCATTTCCATGGAGTGAAGCACATGCCAAGATCAATACCCCTTCTTAAACTTCCCAGACAATGTTTAAAAAATGGATTCATGTCTGAATTACAAATATCACCTAAAACAACATAGGAAAAAAGGAATTGAATCTGCAGCTGTTGTGAAGCACCAAAGTAGCTGTAGGGTTTGGACATGAGGCTTTATCTTCCTGTATTCCCTAAAATATCAACTATTACCTCTCCCAGCTATTTACTGTTATGTGCTTTGATAATTAAATTGAAAATGCTTATCAGGCTGAACTTCAGTGGCCCCTCTCCTCAGGCCTGGTATCTGCATATCATCACTGCACCTGAGCCCTGCAATGGGGCCACAATGACTTGTCTGTGCTGCCCATTTTTAATCCCTTGGCATGGTGGGTGTCTGTTCCAGCACATTCTGATAAGCGCAGGAATAAACAGGAGCTGTGTTCTAGCTGACCCTGCTACTGCTGTATTTTCTTTTTAAACTAGATGGTTTGATTTTTTCCTAATTTGATCCCATTTTAGAATGTTTTTGTTATGATAAAATAAAAAAATTCTGGCACTGTATTAAGAGAAAGGGTGATTTCTGTGGCTCTGTTGGCTCCAGCATATTTTTTCATCCCTTTCTGTCAGGGGTGAGAAATATATACAGAGTGGAGTGTGATTACCCCTGAGCAGGGGTCCAGAGCTCACTTCTTGGAGAATTATTTGCCAAGGAGCTGCATTAGGAGGGAGGTGAAGCTTCTTCCTTTCCCTCAGAGGTGTCAAACTGAAATACAATCTGCATTTTGGCTCCACTAAAACATGCAGGAGCACCTTCAGCTAAAGAATTGATATATTCAGTGTCATTTGCAGACGCGAACATGAGGTCAGGCAATGAGAGTCCTGGATTGTGGTTGGTAATGAGTTTCATTTATTCCCTCATGCACACACCAAATGATTGTTTTTCCTCGTGTGTTGGAGTGATATGGTAAAACTGTAAATTGCAGAAGTTCTGAATGAAGATTTAAATGTGTAAAATACCATATGGGTTAGAATGGTTTTGTTAATTTATTAATACTCCTGGGTCTTGTGATTGTTAATCCCTTCCCTGGCCTGCCCTCTGAATCATCCCAAGCCTGGATTTTATCCTTTAGCCTGACTGAAGATGTTTTAATGGCTCCCCTTCAGAGGAGTGCTCAGGAAAATGTTCTGAACTGTTTCTCTCCTTCGCATGTAGATTTGATGTGACAGAGTCCATGCTCTGCACAGTAGCCATCCAGCTCCTCACGGGAACGCTAGGGCCCTGGTTCTGGAATTACACGGTAAAGCCTTTGCTTGGCAGCGGCATGGACTGAGCAGGGCAGCACCTTTGTCATGCACTGCTCTGTAGAAAGCAGCTTCTCCAGGGGACTTCACTAGTACTTGCATATTTAACACAAGGAGGAAAAATATTTGAATGAGTAGGAAAATTTTGATTTAACTGGAAACAAATTTATTTGAAAGCATCACATTTTATTTGAAATCAAAGCAAAATATGCCTGTTCAGCAAAAATTTGATTTAAACTTTTCTTTTTATCACAGTTTTGGCTTCACCTAAAAGCCAAGTAGGGCTGTGGAAGCATCTCTAAGTGTGGGTGTAGAATAATGTTGTTGGAACTACTTTTTTAAAAAGTTTTTTTTGTTGCTGCCAATTCAATACCTTTCCACCAAAAAAAAAATTTCTTGGCTGTTTCAGGGAACTGTGTCTTGTGTAATAACTTGAGAAATCTGGTTAAGAATGTCTGGTTTAAGCTGTGCAGCTTGATCACTGTGCTTGTAGCTTCATGAAGAAGTCATTTCCTTTCCAGCTTGTCTTTATTTTCAAAATACTTTTCCTTATGTCTGTGCTAAATAAATCCTACTCCCCTCTAGCTAGCTAGGCTTAGAAAGGACTTTCTCTTCCTTATTTCACCTCTTTTTTTGGTTTTTTTGCTAATACATTGTACGTGGGTGAGATCCCCTCCCAGTAAAATGTTATCATTAAAGGTGAATGAACTGGATTCCTTGAAATATCTCATAGATTATGATTTTTATTGATGAATTTTTAGCCTGTAATTTTCCTTGAAATATTTGAGGATATAAGAATAGCTTATTGATGTCTTTCTTAGAACTGCATCAGATGTTAAACAAAAGTGAGGTTATTTTTTTTGGCGGTTGGTTTACATAGCCTTTGTTAAACCTGTGTTGATGCTAATTATTTTCTAATAGGTCTTTTGTTTTTTCATGTAATAGCTCAGCAAAATCTCTGCTTTTGGGAAGTTGTTTAGGAAGATGAATTACCGACTCTGCTTTAGATGCAGCACCATCAGCAATCTGGTAAATCCTGACATGTCTCCCATGTGACCCTGGGAGCTGGGTGGCTCTAAACGGAGCCAGGTGACATCAGTGACTTAATTTTTAAAATACTTGGTTCATAATCTATGAAAGGCTGGAAATAGTGTCAGGAAATGGTAATTGAGCAATTTGCCATCCCAGGAGATATTTGTGATACTGGTTTTACAGTCAGCTGGGGAGTAGGGTGTGAGGGGATGGGCCAGGCAAGGCATTTTCCTGGATGGTTTGGTTTAGAGGGACCTTAAAGCTCATCCCATTCTCCCCTCTGCCATGGGCAGGGATATCTTCCACTATCCCAATCTGCTCCAAGCCCCAATGTCCAGCCCAGCCTTGGATGCTTCCAAGCCCCAATGTCCAGCCCAGCTTCTGCGGGCAGCCTGTTCTGTGGCCTCACCACCTGCACAAGGAGGAACTTCTTCCCAATGTCTCATCTATCCCTGCCCTCTGGAACTCGGAAGCTGCTTCCCCCTTGTCCTGTCCCTCAGGCTTTTGTCACTGGCTCCTGAGACAGAACCCCAGGTGTTGCCTGTGACAGGTGTCTTCACACACTTATTTTAACCCAGTTGTAGGCACTGAGTTATAGGATAGACTCCTAAATCTTTTTAAATTCTGGCATGAGTAATTTCAGATGCCTTCTGGCATCTTTTGTTTTAATCTTAAGTCATAACTAAACATGCTGCTGTTTCCAAGTAGTTTACTCAGACACACCAAGTGTCAATCACTTATTTACACACTCAGAGGTCAGGCAGAACAGATTTTTAGGTCAGTTTTGCACACCTCAGATGGGTAAGCTACAGAATATGCATATTCATACTCTGGCTGTTTGATGTGACAGACATATGTACTGAGAAAATATAATAATATAACCCTGTCTTGAAAATAATACAGGAACTGGGACAGTATGAAGTGAGTAGCTTTCAAATTCTTGGAGCACAGCTAAACCTTGTACTTGCTGGGCAGGAAAGTCAAGGAGGGGAAAATGTCTTAAATTGTTAATGAAGTTTGCTTATCCCTGTAGCCTATGGGGAAATTATTTTGAAGAACCTGAAGGCTTAAAAAGCTGGAAAATAAAAATACCTTGGGAATCGAAATACGTTTACTCCATTATTCCCCACATTCACACTTGAAGTGCCAGAGTTTCAGCCCTGCCTTCCTCGCAGCTCTGCAGTGTCACCTTGCAGTTCTTCTGCTGATAGAATGTGACTTTGTCTTGGAACATTTTGTCTTGGTGATTCTTCAAAGATCAGAATTGGGCTGGTTTAATATACTTTAGCACAATGATACAGAGGAATTGCAAATGTTAAAATAATGAAGTTCCTGACAATATTTGTCCACAAAAGTGATTAGAGGGATGGAAACCTCCTATGAGGAAAGGCTGGGAGAGCTGGGAATGTTCAACCTGCAGAAGGGAAGAATCCAGGGAGACCTTAGAGCCCCTTCCTGTGCCTAAAGAGCTGGAGAGGGACTTTGGACAAGGGGTGGAGTGCTGGGACAAGGCAGGATGTTGTCCCAGTGCCACAAATGCCAGAGCACAGGGATAGATGGGATAGTGGGAAGGAATTTTTCTCCCTGTGAGGGTGGTGAGGCCCTGGCCCAGGTTGCCCAGAGCAGCTGTGGCTGCCCTATCCCTGGGAGTGTCTAAGGCCAAGGTGGATGAGATTTGGAGCAACCCAGGCTAGTGGAAGGTGTCCCTGCCCATGGCAGGGGATGGAATGGGATGAGCTTTGAGGTCTCTTCTAACTCAAAGCAGGCTGGGTTTCTCTGGATCTTCTCTTATATAAGAACACTGTACAAGTTTGAAGACTGGCAAATAAATCTGCATTTCAATTTGTCAGAACAGGGAAAGGAGGGTCAATAGAGGAAAACACTGCAGTGTGTGCAGGAGAATCCATGGATGTCAGTGTCACCACAGGAATTCCACCTGCCTCTGGAAGCTCTGCAGGAATTCTGTCTTGTGAATTTAGGCAGATAGGGAGTGAGGGCTGAAATGTGCATTTTAAAACTCACAACTTTTATGCTTCCTTTACTTCATTTGAATTAAATCCTTGGGTATTCTGGTTTTTAGCCTGTGGTTTACTCTCAGTGCAGTGCTGACATTGCCTGACCCTGTCCCTGCCTTCTACAGTGCTGCTGGTTATTATTCTTCCCCAACATCACTTTGCTGCAGAATCAGTACTTCTCAGCACTATTGTGAGTGTTCTCCCCAACAGTGCCATTGGATATTCTGTCTGGGCATTTTAGTTTGTTAAATATTGTGTCTCGGCTCTTTGCTCTGTTGTCAGCATCGGCTCTTTGTTCTTGTTCTTTGCCTTTGTTCTTAAACCTCGATTTAGGGTCTTCAGTTTATTTTAGAGAAGATGAAAAAGTCCCTGGTTTATTTGAAGAAGAGATTTTTGGAACTTGATTCAGTTCTGCTGAACTTGTACAATAACTTTCTGTCCATCTATTGTAGTGTGAGAATGTCTTGGGGAAAAAGGTTTGTTTAGTTTTCTTCATTTCATGGGGCTTAATAATCCTGCACACAGTGTGCACAGTGTCAGTGTCTGGGCAGTGCTGACATGACTCAGTTGTCAGGAAACATCAGGCAGCACAGCTGTCAGGTTGGGGGGAAGTATGGCTCCTGTGACACCTGAAAATAACCCACTTAATAAAAATATCCCAGTTCAAAGGCTTTAAAAACCTCTTGCAGAATTCATGCTGCTTGCTCTTCCTATTTGTTTTTTCTCAGGATTTCCACTGTAGTATTTAAATGAGTAAATGAACACAAGTTGAAAATAGAATCTTTGAACTGGCTGATTCCCATCTTGCCTTGAAATGGTTCTGCTTTCTTACAGCTCTGTGTGTGGTACCTGCTTGTGTGTAAATGTGATTATAGTAATTGAGGCAGTCTGCAGAATAAGGGCCTTCCCCTATTTTCTGCTTTTTTTTCCTTATTTTTTAATATAATTTGATAAATGAGCCATTTACTCCAAAATTGTGTTTTCTCTAATGTTTACTATGGGAGGGTCACTTAAATATGCAATGAAACTTTATGTAGAGTAAAATGTGGTACTAATGATGTAATATCTAAGCAGGCACATTATCACCCTGCTTTGCAAATAAATTCCCCATCCACTAAAGCAAGTTGAATGTAGTCTCCCTCAAAAAAGAAAGGCATTGGTCAGTCTCCTTCCAAATGGAGCAAGTGCTTTCCTGCAGCCCTGCTTTTGCCTTGCCATTTTATTAGGTACTTCCCAGCTCTACCAGAGTTTAAAAATATGGTGACCGAGGCAATTTATGGAATTTTTTTGATTACTTGCTCATTTTACATGGGCACAATGCATAAATCCAAGTTAATTATTTGGGCGTATGAATGTCCTCTGCATCACCTGACATGTTAATGCTTTTCAGGCAGTGTGGATATTGCTTTGCTCACGTCTCTCTTGACAAAAAAAATTGTTGCTTTGGTTTATAGTGGCATTCTTTCACTTATTTTTCATTTTAAGGGCTGTTTAGGAATTTTATGAAGGCTGGTAGCAATCCACTTGTCTGTCATTCCCATCTACTCCTCCCTAGTCTGGAGCTGCCATGTCCCACTGACTCAGTGTTGGGTTGTGTGGCTTCCAGGGGCTGAGCAGACCTTCTGTGCCCTCTTCTCAGGGCTCCCAACATTCCCAAGGTCACAAAAAAAGCACCAGGAAAGTTGATGGGCTGGGAATTGGGACAGGAATTTCTTCTTTTTTACTTGGATTGTTTTAGCCAAGCCAATTTCTTTACCCCACTGATGGCAGGAGGTGGTTCTGGGAGAGAAAGTGGGGCTGAGCAGGTGTTTTTGGGGGAAGAAAGTGGTAGGATTTTAAGGAACTTGGGATGACTGCTCCATGTAGCAGCATCATAGATGTGTCTGGTTCATCCTGTGGTTGCACAGTTACCTTGAATTCAGGTTAAACCCAGAGAGGAACAGTGTACCCCTTTCACCACCTTCTGCCTCCAGATGTTGTTCTCTTCTGTGGTCCAGCTTTGAGGAGCTGCCTGTGGATTTCTGGATTCTTAGATTTCTGTCTAGAGGCCACTTGACATCCTGTGGAAAAAAATTCACTGAATAATTCCAACATTAGGCATGTGCTTTTCTGATATCAAGCCTATCATTATAAGTCATCTGACAGTGGTTTTAAAGAGCATGGGATATTCCCAGGCCTTTTGCCTCCTTGGGATTAGGAATTTATGCTTTCTTTAGGTGATAGTTTGGTATTAGATTTCTCCTCAGTAGGTATTAATACTTTTGTCGTCTGTGTCAAGGAGCCATTTCATATTAAAAATGCAGAATATTAAGGTGGAACTGAAGTTAAGATTTGTATTTATTCTACAATAGGAGACTCTTACTGTAAGTCAGGGAGGAGTTTTTAACAAATATCCTTGGCTGCCTGACGCTGTTTCTGAGTTGGAAGGGCAGAGCCGTGGGCAGGGGAGTAAAGTTGGGCAACGGCTATGTAAAGATAGATATGTCTTCCTAACCTCAATCCAGGGACTACTCCCCATGTGTTTGTTGAGCTCTCAGCCTTGTGCAAAAGTTTGTCTGGCAGAATAATTTGGGTTTCCGTGACATTACTTTATTGTGCATAAGATTTCTGCATCCAAAAGAAACATGGTTTCCTTCCCAAGGAAAGCTGTAAATTGGAGTTACCTCCATGAGTTATTAGTCACTGTTTCTGTGAACTTTCTCAGTTTCTTTCTGTTCTTTAGTTGACTGACAGAAGTAGTGAAATGGACTAAAACACATTCCTGTGCTCCTGGAATGGAGCTGCTCCAGCCCTTCCTTGACTGGATACACTGAGAACACATTTCCTTGCTGGCTCAAGGGCTAGGAGGAAGCAATTTGCATTAAATCAGTTGGTTTGTGTATCTCTACTGAGCTTTTTTTTTTTTTTTTTCCTTGCAAGGTACCTCAATGGCTCCATTTGTTTGTATCAATACTGAAAACAGAGATCTTTAGAACATTCTTTCCTCAGTGGAAGTTAATTTTTCCTCCAGCCAGTTGTGATTGTCTTGCAGGATTTTTATTGAGCAAATTGAATATAGGAGATCTCCAAAGGTTGTCTTCTGGGTGTCCCACCTCCAGGTTTGTGTAGTGAAAAGCAAATTGACAAAGCAAAGAATCATGGAATAGGTTGGGTTGAGAAGGACCTTAAAACTCATCTCATTCAGACCCCTGCCCTGGGCAATGTCTGCTATGGGATTTAGGTGCAGCCTTGGTATTGTCCTTGTGCTTATGGCTGTGCTGCTGACCGGACTGGAGATCCTCAAATGAGAGGATCCACTCCCAAACTGAAACAAAGTCTACAGAGAAACACTGAGCTGATATTAAAATCAATTGCATTGTCTTGTAGCTCATTTAAGGCAGACAGAGGAAAGCACACCCCCTAACGCTCCTTCCCTGTGCAGGTGATATCAGCAGGGTTTTGTCACAGCAAAGCCTGTGTGTGCAGGAAGTGATTTAGGTAGAACTATCTAATTGAAAATAGGGATAAGCTGGAAATGTTTCAAACTAACTTGAAGGGTTATTTTTGATGTAACACTTCAGGGCAAGATACTATTATATTGTTATACTATATATGTAATATATAACATTTTTAATGTATAACATGCATCTATCTGCATATATGTACATGTATAAGATGTGTATGTCTGTTTATAACATATATAGGGTATATATGCCCCATATATCTATCACACCAGCAAGTCCATCCTCTTCATTTCACTTGTATTTTTATATATTCCTATTTCTGGCATTCATTTGTACACCCGTTTTTCCCTCTTTCTACATCCAAGACTTTTACATGCTCCTTAAAACAAAGCCATAAATTCCCTGTTTTCTCCCATTCTTTCCTGCAGCACATCCTGGCTCTGCTGGAACCAAAAGTGGTTTCTCTTCTTGCTCCCACTGCACCATTTCCATCAACCCTTTAGGAATTTGGTTTTTTTCAAAGTTTGATGTTATTCAGAGAATATTCATATTAAGCTAGGGTAGGGAATATGATAGGGGTTAAAAATGCATTTTTAGAATTTTATAATCTGTACTAAATTCTGTTTTTTTTGGTGGACAAGGTCAAAGCTGAATATTTATTTCTGCGGCTCCTACTGGTCAGTGAAGAGTTTCAATGTTTCCTGTTAATAAAATGGATTTCTGTTATTGAACTGTGAAGTAAAACAAAATTATAGCACAACATTGCTCTTAAATTTGAGCAATAAAATTAAATACATTTTTGCCTTCTAAATTATTTGCAGGTTTTTCCTCTTTTCCTCAGCCTTTTGGGGGTGTTTACACTGTGCATGACAGAGTTGCGCCACTGAGCTTGCAAATACTGACTTGAAATTGCTTTGAATAATTTTGCTTCTTTTTTTTTTTTTTTGGCTTTTTATACCTAATCAGAATTGATGTGACTGAAGTACAAATCTTCATAATAATCATGCATTTACTGGCAGTGATTGGAGGACCACCTTTTTGGCAATCTCTGGTAATTTTGCTCATGTTCTTATTTTATCCTTTGTAATTATCCCATGGTCACTGAAGAACTCCTGCACATCTCAAGACAGTTTCACTTCTGCAGGGAGGTTTCACTTTTTCTTATAAATGGAAACAGATTTTTGAATTCAGATCCCACAGAATTATCTGTAATTTCTGGCTGTACCAGAGTAATTAAAACAAGGTTTAGTCTCTAATCCTTTAACACTTGATGTGACTGCAAAATTGTTGCTTTGGTATTTTTTATTTGCTTCTGTTTGGGGGAAATACGGAGTAAATGTGGTTGTGTACTCAAACATTCCACTTTTCATGGGAAAAGCAAAGCACTCTGAACAGGTAAATGCAGAGTTGTGGATTTTGGCAATCGTTGCTTTCATTACCTTTCCTTTATTCCTTGAAACTGTGTCTTCCTGTCCTGGTTCCCTCCTTTCTGGCAGTGTAAATTCTCTTCAAAGCCTGTTAAATGCTGCTCCCCAGGCTCCTGAAGTTGGGTAATTCCTGTGGGATGCTGAGTATGACTCCAGCTTGGAGCATTTGGGACATGCAAGTAAAGCAAGGAAGCTTAGTGTAAATCATTTAATAGACTGTGTATTTGGAGTTGATTTTCCTGCTTGAAGCAAGAAGAGTGCTGCAATTGCTGGAGTTTTCTCCCACAGGGTCAGGAATGTGAAAAAGCACAAACACTTTGGGAACTTGAAGCTGGAGTTCAGCCTTATGGAAGTTATTCCTCAGGCAGATGTGACTGCAGTATATCTAGACAGCTCCAAACTCCAGCTGGGATCCAGCCCTGTGAGAAGAACTCCAGGGTCCGAGTTGCCCAGCTGGCTGTGGTATTTGTGGGATTGGTGACAGAAGTTCCTGGAGGAAGCAGCTCTGTGTCTGTTTGCATGGTCTCTTACATGCTCCTCCCTGCTGCTCCCAGCCCTTAGCTGAGCTCTGCTCTTGCCTGTTTCCTCATAATTTTAATATTTTAAATCCCAATTAATTCTGCACGAAACTGATGGAATATACTCTGTAATCCTGGCAGTTATTTTCTGGCAAAATATTCCAGACTTGCTTTAATGCCAACTCTGGCAACTGCTCCCGACTCTGTTGCCTGCTGCCACTTGGTTATTGCTATGCCTGGACAGATCCCAAACAAAATCTGGAATCATGGAATGGTTTGGTTTGAAATGGACCTTAAAGCTCATTCTGTCCCACCCCCTGCCATGGGCAGAGATGCCTTCCACTAGACCAGGTTGCTCCAAGCCCTGTCCAACCTGGAATGCTTCTTTCCTGGGGTTTACCTGGATTCTGCAGCTTTCTGGGCAATGCAGCCTTCCCTCTGTGATAAGTCTCAGAGGGTTTAACAGAGAACATGATTTGCCTGTTAAAGGTGTGACTGGTGATAACTTTCCTGCATTGCTGATGTGGTTTTGGGAAGTTCTGCCTCCATGTGACTTTGGATGAAGCTCCTGAAATCACCAGGAAGGGCAGAATAATTGCAGGGACTGTAGTGATACATAGAATATCAGACAGCCTTGTGGCTGTCTTCCGGTGTCCTCTGAATTAAAATTTAGGGGCTGCAGTGCCCCTTTGTAGGACCATGTCCCTCTCTCCCTTTTCAGAGGGAAAAAATAAAAGTAATCTGATATTTGCTTGATTTTGTTGCTTCCAACTTTTGGCTTTGTAGCTCTCATTTTGTACATGGAGGAATTCAGCAGGTGCCAACTTTTTAATCCTCTCCTGGCTTTCCTCTGCCAAATTTTTGCATGTGACTGTTTCTCATTAGTTTTTTCTTCAGACGTGTTTTGCACTGATGCAGCTGCTGTGGAGGCCAAAAGGAGGGTGTTAAGAACCCCAAACTGGGTTTTACAACACTGTGGCATTATCTTCTGCTTCTCTGAGCATCCTTGTCCAGTAGTGTTCTAGTGGTAGCTGGGAGTTTGGGGGTGATTTTGCCTAGCCAACTCCCTTTGTCTTGAGGACATGTCAACCTTAATGTCTTTTGACTCCCCTAATGGAGTTTGCTACTGTCTTGTTTTGCTTGTAAAAGTCAATCCACCCTGTTCTTTAAATACCAAAGTATCAGTTTCAAGGCAGAGGCCAGCACAGGTAACCTGCTTTTAGAGGAGCTTGAGGAGTTCTGAGCCTCCTGACATTAATGGATGATTACCAATAGTGCTCCAGTCTGGCAATTCAAGCTTTGCCTTTACTTGTCTGTATTCTTTCTCTATAATCTTTTAGGAAATGTTTGTGGGTTTTTTTGGTTTTGGTTTTGGTTTTTTTTCCTTAGCAGGGCAGCCTTAGCAAGGGAGAAGTACATTTTAATGCCAAGAAACTGGGCAGGGTTTGGGGAGAGGGCTGAACAAGGCATGAAGAGTTAAAAGCTCCTCTGCCTCTTAATCAAGGGATTTTGTTGTGGAATGGAATGGAATAGAATACTTAGAATCTTGAAGAATGATCTTGAAGCTCTGGGAGCATGTGGACAATGCTCTTAGGCTCAGGGTGGGATTGTTGGAGTATCTGCGCAGGAACAGGGATTGGACTGAATGCTCCTAATGTGTCCCTTCCAACTCATAATATTCCATGATTTACCTGCTGAAAGCTACTCTGAGAGTTGTAATTAAGAAAAAAATAGAAGCAACTTGACCTCTTTTAGGCTTCTGTTCCTAGCTGGATTCATTGGGCAGCCGAGTGTTTATTCAGTTGAATGCCACGACTTCAGTTCCTGAATGAAGAGTTGAATAGATACAGTTGGGAAGTTTTGGGTAGTTGTCTTTACACACTTGCTTCCATAACATATTTCCTGTGGTTTACTTTGGACTGTTCTTCATTTCTAATTTTTCCTGTTCTGCTTGAAACATGGCTGTTAAAAATTGAAGGAAACTTTTGAAATTGCCTGTGCTTGTTCTCCTCTTCTTTAGCAACCTTATCCGTCCTCTCCTGGGTCGCTGACTCTGATCTGACTTGTCTGATCTCTTTGCTTGCCTTGCTTTGCACAAAAGATCAGATCCAGTACCTGAAAGGGTTTATCTGATTATACCAAGTGGCTCTTGTTCTGCCCCATTTGATCTTGACTTCAGCTTCAGGAAAGGTGATGATTCTCTTCCCTGGGATGATTTAGAGCAAGTTCTTGGTTTCTGTCCATTTCTCTGCTTTTGGGGTCTCTTCTCTAGTAACTGAACATAAGTCCGGCTTTCTGGGAAGCTTCATGGAAGGATTTTTGAAAAATACATTTTTCTCTGTAGAAATGTCAAATCTTTGTATAACAGAGAGAAAAGAGCAAACATGTTGGAAAGTGGAGTGTTTGAGTGCACCTGAAATATTAACCCAATTTTTGATTTGTGTTTTAACTTCTTGTCTCTCTTTCATTAAGATTCCAATACTGAATATTCAGGTGAAAATATTCCCAGCTCTTTGTACTGTGGCAGGAACCATATTCTCCTGTACAAACTACTTTGGTGTGATCTTCACGGGTGGAGTTGGCAAAAATGGATCCACTATAGCCGTGAGTACCTTGGGCTGCCAGTTCCTCCTCAGCACGGAGACTCTTCAGCCAGAGTTTGTATTTAACATAATCCGTCCTCCATGGGGATTGTTTTCCCTTCACCTTCTTGCTGGCTTGGAAAATACAAGTTAATACTGTGTGTGTAAGAATAGTAGATTTAGGAGTCAGAGTTTTAAATCTTTTGATTAAAAGTACTCATTGTACTTTGATATTTGTTTTTGAATTAATGAAATAAACCAAGTTTTACAAATACACCCCTCACTGAAGAGTTCATAGAAAAATCCTGTGCAAAAATCCATTCAGAAGGAAATTTTTCAAGAAGATTCTGCGTTTCATCCTTCTGAAAGATCTGTGTTATTTATATACCAGTGTAAAAGAACAAGTGGAGGTATCTGCACAAGCACCTTCTGTTGCAGTGTTCTTGCTGCCTAAAATCTGATTTTTTTCCCAGCACCAGAAAGTTTCCACCACATTCTCAGCTGCTGCATGGTTAAGTTTCACCACTTTTTATTCCTTTTACTACCAGCATTCAGAAAGATGTTTCTAAAGTGATTTTACTTTTAATCCCTCATTGCACACCATGTGAGGTTTCTTTGCAATGTGCACGTTTTTTTAACCTCATGCTTTAATCTCACCACAGGGAACAAGTGTCCTCTCACCTTTTCTCCATATTGGCTCAGTGATCACCTTGGCTGCAATGATCTACAAGAAATCTGCTGTGCAGCTCTTTGAGAGGCACCCCTGCCTCTACATCCTGACTTTTGGCTTTGTGTCTGCCAAGATCACAAATAAACTGGTGGTGAGTGCGCCAGAACCTTCCTGAGTCTTGTTGCAGGAGAACTTTTTGTAGATTATGGAGCCCTCTGGGTAACTTGCACTTATTTGTGCACTGAAGAGATTCGTGCTTTGCTTTAAGTAGCCTGGAGGTGCAGCAGAGTCTTCTTCTGTTTGAAAGGGCAGTGGAAACCTGGAGTTGATGCTATGGTTGCATCAGGCACAGGCAGCACCAGGCAGCACCAGGACAGCTCAGAGCTGTTTATCCCCCTTCCTCAGGTGTTAATTCTTGCTTTTGCAATGTATTTGTGCACATGTGTGAAGGGTTGGACTGGAACAGAGGTGGCTGGAATCCCCCTCAGATGCAAAGAGGAGGAAGGTTTGGCAGAAGGAGAGGAGGTTATGGAGCTGCTGAGGTTTGGAATACTTGCTGAGAGTTTAACTTGAAGAATTGGGGGGAAATAGGGGTCAAAATCATTAACAGGTTTGTACAAGGGCAGAGGTGTCAATGAATGAGGGTTAAACAGCTCCTGCCTCAAACACCATTCCAGTTCTGCATGCTTCTGTTGGGCTACTGTGAGCTGGGTCAGTGCTGGACTTAACTCACAGTAGAAGAGTTTAAATTCATAGTGGAGGAAGAGTTTAAGCTCACAATGAAAGAAGAGTTTATTTCTTACCAGTCCCGCTTTGGTGCTCAGTCCCATCGCAGCCATGCAGTGAGGATGGAGTGTGGGATGAGTTCTCTGCATGTAGGGAGGTGAGAAGGGCACACTTGAACACCAAAAATTTTCATCAAATTGTAACCAGAGAGAGGTGGTGATCCTTATGGAATGGGAGGAAAAGAGGTGGAGAGAGAGGAACACCCAGTGTCCTTGACTTTTGAAGCTCCAGTAGCTGTGAGTTTTTGTTTCCAGGACCAACTTTAAAATTTACTGGTCTGCTTCCATTTCACTGTTTGGTTTCTGGCAGGAGGAAGTGGTGAGCTGGAAAACTTGTTAGCTTTTGTTTCCTGTGCCACATTCTCTGCTCTAATAAAAGATGCCTCTCTGCAAACCTTGCATCTCTGTAGCTGTGAAGCACCATGGTTCAAACAATATTGTTACTGCCACTTGAGTATTTGATATTTTGCAGTAATGTGGCTTGAACTGTATGGTTTTGGCTTTGTGTGTTCTGTATCCTTGGCTGGCACATGTTTATTTCCTAAACTTCTCTCTTCTTTTGCTGCAGGTTGCCCACATGACCAAGAGTGAGATGTATCTGTATGACACAGCATTCATAGGCCCAGCATTGCTGTTCCTTGACCAGTATTTTAACAGCTTTATTGATGAGTATATTGTCCTCTGGATTGCCCTGGTGAGTCCAGGCTCATTTTATTAATTAGCTGTGCCACTAATTCATTGTGTTGGCTGTGTCCAGGCGAATCCCCTGGAGGGGGGTGGATTTGAAGCTGGTGCAGAGCTGAGCAGGGTCACAGTGTCCCTGCTTTGGTGTTGAGAGAGTCCTGGGCACTGTCTTTAGTGATGGCCTGGGTGAGGAGATCAAGGCACTCCCAGTCAGTTTGCACAGGACACCAGTTTGGGTGGGATGTAGATCTTCTGGAGGGGTCTGGACAGGCTGGAGCTATGGCCAAGGCCAGTGGTGGGAGGGTCAAGCAGGCCAAGTGCCAGATCCTGTCCTCAAGTCACAACAGGCCCATAAAACATTCCAGGCTGGTAGAAGAGTGGCTGGAAAGCTGGGAAAGGATCTGGGGGTGCTGGTAACAGAGGCTGGACATGAGCCCAGGTGGGCACGTAGGCCAGTGGCACCTGGGCTGTTGCAGCCATGGTGTGTCCAGAAGGGCCAGTGTGGTGCACTGTGCTGGCACTGCTGCAGCACCTCCAGTCCCCTCTGGGTCCCTCCTGACGACAGAGGCACTGAGGGGCTGGAGCATGTCCAGGAAACAGAATGGAGCTGGGGAAGGGGCTGGAGTACACCAGAAGCAGCTGAGGGAGCAGCTGGGCATTCAGCCTGGAGAAAAGGCGGCTCTGGGGGCACCTTCTGGCTCTGCACAACTCTCTGAGAGGAGGGAACAGCCAGGGAAGGAGTTGTGCTCTGCTGCTGGGGAACAAGGGCCAGGACCAGAGGAAACAGGATCAAGCTGGGCCAGGGGAGGTTCAGGTTGGATATGTTAAAAAAAAAAAAAAAGCTGAAAAAGTAAAACAGGCATTGGAATAAATTGCCCAGGGCAGTGATGAAGTCACCATACCTGGAAGTGTTCAAGAGGTGTCTGGATGTGGCACTTGGGGACATGGGCTAAGAGTGATTATGGTGGCTCTGGGGTGATGGTGGGACTTGATGACCTTGAAGGTCGCTTCCAACCTTGCTGACTGTGATAGTTTAAAATTTCAAAGCACTGTAGCAAATGTTCAAAGCTTAGATTAGAATATTTTGCGGATAAGTTTTGCTGCCTCATTAGCAGGGGCTCTGTGATGGGCAGTGCAAGGGTGTTCTGGCTGTGCCTTAAGCTCTGGAATGTCTTCATGACTCCAGCACCCATCAGGAAAAACATCCTAAGTTCAACTTATCTGGGCTTATCAAATGCTCAAGTGTAATGTACAAAAACAGTATTAACCTGTGGGTCTGATTTTTTGAGTCTGTAAAGTTTTTAGTCTGTCAGCAGCTGATTTTTGTTCCCTTAAGAAAATTCATCTTTTCAAGGATGGTTAATGTAAACAACTTTATTTTCATAACATCTCTAAGTTCCCATAATAATCTCTCTACCAGATGTTGTTTTAGTTACTTAATCAATGGAGAGAGATGTCTATTCTACTGACCAATCATAGTTTCTTAGCGCAGCATGTTATAAAAAGGCTGCGCGAATTGTAAATAAAAGCCTTCTGATCTTTCTACTACCCTGGAGTCAAGCTCTTTATTTCATGTCCAACAGCAACATTAACCTTTCAGTAAAACTGTGTTGATGTGATGTGAAAAGATGTTGTGTTGTGGTTATCACCATTCAGTGTTAATGGGACATTTCACAGTATCTCTGTAGCTGCTGTAACTCTTCTTCACTTTCTGATTGTAGAATTAAGAATCTGTCATTTCTTAGGCTGGAAGAAAGCCTAGCATTCCCAGAAACTCTTTAGGGAGTGATGCCCCATCCCTGGAAGTGTCTAAGGCCAGGTTGGACAGGGCTTGGAGCAACCTGGTCTAGTAGAAGGTGTCTCTGCCCATGGCAGGGGTGGAGCTGGACAGGCTCTAAGGTCTCTTCCATCCCAAGTCAGTCTGTGATTTCATGGTTATTCCTGTAACTGGAGATTCAGCTCAATGGAGTGCAGTGCTGTGGTCGTGGAGTGTGGGCTATTACACCCTGTGTGGCACACAAAGAACATGTGGGTATAACTGTGGATGATTTTTCCTTGTGCAGATCCTGTCCCTGTTTGACCTGCTCCGATACTGTGTCAGCGTGTGCAACCAGATTGCTGCCCACCTGCACATCCACGTGTTCCGCATCAAGGGCTGCCCCACACACTCGAACCACCACTAGGGATGGGAGCTGCCACAGGGGAATGGAGAAGGAGTTGGGTTTCTACAGGAATGGATGAAGACTTGTAGGAGACTAAGGCTAAAAGCAGATAAGAACAAAGTAATTTATAATAATCCATGTTGTATAACTTTTCTTGTTTGTTATCAGTAACACTCCTTAACTAGTCTCCTGCCTGAGAGAGTGAATTCCAAGTACACCCTAGTCAACTCTCCATGTAGTCAACTCTGTTGGTTCCAAGCCTGGGAAAGCATGCAGGAAGTAAATGCTCTGTCTTTGTAATTACCTTGATTACAAATTAATCTCTATATGGTGAATGGATCCCCACCAACTGGAGTTTCTAATGTAGTATAATTACAGCTGCAATCTGACTTGCTTTTAATTTTAATATTTCATCATCTCTTAGTGAAATACTTGTTTAGTGTCCACTTGGAATTTATTTACTAAAGACTTGAGCTGGTAAAAACCCAGAGATATCTCACTAAGTTGTGTGGCTGCAGCAGCTGCCAGGTGGGAGCCAGGTTGGGGTGGTTTTTGCTCATGCACTGCTGACAAAGCGGTTTCATGCTGAACAGGGTCCTGTGAGCCAAGGGGTGCCCGGCATGCAAAATAGTGTGGTATCTTTGTCAATTAATTTTATTTTTTTAAATAAACATTATCTAAAAAGACAGCTTATTTCTCAATTTTCTTCAGTGGAAAAGACTATAAGAAAAAAAAAATTACTCTTTACTTTTTTATGTATAAAACTTAAACAAAATTTCCTTTCTGCTCTTAATAAATAAGAATTCTGAGAGCAACAGTTGTGTTGAGATGTATGTGTTGCTCTGTCCTGCTTAGACTTGTGAATGACAAACCTGCCTGTGGTTTAGAGATTAGTTTTCCAGTGCTTTTATGTACATCATGTTGTCATTCCAGGATCTCTGAGAGCTTTGCCTGCTATATAGTGCAGTAAGTTTGGGTTTCTTTTTTCTGTCGTTGTTTTAATACCATTTTTACTGGTGAACATGAGGGACACTAAGATTATTGGAGGGTTTAATTACATGTTAATAAGGTTCACCTGGTGTCACAGGCCCTGGCACTGAGCAGGGCTTCATCCCCCAAGCAAAGGGTCTGAAGTACTGACCAGGGAGTGTCTCCAAGCAGGATCTGCCTTGGCCATGGGCAGGCTGCTGGGGACAGAGCTGGAGGGCTGGGATCCCATGTCTGAAATCCCAGCCCTCAAACCATGGAGCATCTCTCTAAAAGTGGGAAGGAAATTCTCTGTGCTGGGAGCCCAGGACAAGGCAGTGCCTGTTGACCACAACATGGCTCTGAAGGAATTAAACGCAGCTCATGGTCAGAAAAAAAAATGAACCAAAAAACCTCACACCTCAGTAACAGTAAAGCAAAACCTCCCTCAGCTCCTGGAAGCAGTGATGTATATTTCCTGTTATACCCCAGTGATTAGAAAATGGGCTCAGGAAGCGGAAAGAAAACTCAGTTCCTGCAGTGCCTGGAGAGGTTTGAAACCCTTGTTCCCTCTTCCTGGGCAGTGCTCAGTGTCCAGATGCCGTGGACTGAGAGATTGGGCTTGCTTGTGTTCTGGCAGGGACGCGACTGGAGGGGACATGCAGGAAGGTGGCTCTGGTTTATGGTTGCAGTGTTTGTGGGCAGAGACCAGGCTGGCCCTGCTGGGAAGCAGAGCAGAGGTGCCAAGGCCTTTGGCTTAGTCTTGGCACAGGGAAGTGCCCACTCTTGTGCCTTTTGCGCTTGGAAAAGTTGGTTCCTTCCTCTGGGGTGGCATCATGTCTGCAAATGAGCCGGAGGTCATGTATCAGCCTGGGGGCACTGGGGGAATCAGGAACCTTCTTGGGATCAGGAGACTCCTGTAAAGCTTCCCCACTCCACCCTTGCACTCCCACTTTGAATCTTGTGAGCAGCAGTTTTATGGCCAGCACAGCTGAGGGTTCTTTGGGGAACTGGCCCTGTGTCAGGGGTCCCCTCAGGGTCCCTGCCAGGCTGGAGTCACAGTTAGGGCGTTTGATTCCTGCATCCTGATACACCTGAGGCAGCTCCCAAGTGTCCTGGAGCTCTGTTCCAAGTGCCTTGGTGCCTGGAGCATCTGCATGTATGAGGTGACAGCTCTAGAGTGACATTTTTAGATATAAGTGGAATTCAGGGAACTCATTAATTGAGTTCTAATTGCAATGAGCTGGGAAAAGGGTTGATCAGGACAATGTAGCCTCTGCTACTGTCTTTCAAGGAGAGCAGGTAAAAATCTGCAAGGGAATAGCATGGAAGGGTTTGAACGTGCCCTTTACAAACCACGTTTCCTTTCATCATCATGAAGTGGGTGCAGAACTGTTGCTTGGAAGGTCCTTCCCTGGAGTGTGAGTGGTTTCCTTGAATCAGAATCGGTCTGGTGGTTCGAGTCCAACCTTTGACCAAACAGCTCCAGGCCCACTTACCCATGTAAACAAGGAGATTCCTGCTCTCAATCCTAAGGGGTTTAAGATTAGACTGCTCCAAATAGTTTGTTACTAATACTTGAGACTGGGGAAGAACCAAAGCCTTTAAAAGGTTATGCAGGACCAGACTTCCATGTGCAAAACTAAAGCCTGTTGCTGTTCAGGAAATGCAACAGAACACCTTTTTCTAAGCTTTTCACTCCCTGGAAGTTTGGATGCCCCCAGCCAAGAAAAAAATCCATTTCTCTGCTGATGTAAATTTTCAGTGTTATCAGGAAACAGTCACGGCTGGCAATCTTAAGCCCTCTAAAGTGCTGCTATGGCTCTTGGTGTGGTGACAGATAATGGAATTAACAATCTTTCCACCTTGCCTTGTTTGTGGCCATGGGTCACGTCAGATGTGCTAGTGAGGTTGAGAAGGGGCTCAGGGGATTTGTGGGCTCAACCTGATTATATGATGGGCCCTTCCACTTTCTGTTGTGTTGAGAAGACACTCGGGAGAAAACTTCAGCAGCAGCACCTGGCACTGACAACACACCCTGCTAAAAAAATACAGTTCTGCTCTGCAGGTTTTCCTCTCAGTTTGTAAAGAGAAGCTGGAAATTTCCACTGGATGTTGTGTTGGCTCATTAAGAACTGCTGAAGGAGTTCCCTTGCTCTGATAAAGGGCAGGTCAGGACACCTCAGGGCCTCTTTCTGTGTCATCAAAAAGTGTCAGCTTTTTTTCAAAGCACTATTTTCCTCCTGTTCCCGTCCTACACAGCTTGACCCAGGTACCCCTCGTGCTGCTGTGGCCTAGCTGTGAGCATGGAATGGAGATGCAGAGGATTTTAATCATTTCCAGAGGGTGAGGACTACAGCAGTTCAGAGGTTATGGCCAGGTGGGCTGGGAGTGGGAGCAGGGGATGTTCTTGCCCTAGAGTGGTGGGAAGCCCTGGGCTGTCACCCCTGTGCTGGCTCTGGCAGGGTGAACCTTCCCAGGACTGTTCGCTGGGAAGCTGCTGGTAGAGGGTGACACATGCTAGAGCATGAAATTTTCTTCCCCAGAGCAACTGTATAGCAGTGATTGAGTCCCAAATCAGCACCAGGGGCTGAGCTGCCTGCTGGCCAGGCCCCAAGTTTTTTGGATGGTGTGAGTTGGCCAGTGCTCTGCTGGGAACTATGTTAACAATTTAGTCGAATGAATGAGCTCTTTCCAATTCAGGGAAATATTTCTTGGCACTGTTTTATTTACTGTTGTAGGCTTGGATCAAATGTTGGGCAAATCTTGAGCAGGAAGAAGGATTTAAAAATACACTGCGGGTTATGCTGATGTGCTGCAATGTGACCCAGCCCCGGTGTCCCTGCTCTCAGCAGCCCTAGCTGAGCCTTCCCAGTGTGTCCCAGCAGAGTCTGTCCACCCTTCAGCATTTAAGGGAGGGTATTAAAGCCAGAACTTAACAAGTACCTATAAAAAAAAAGGAGAGTGATTTTTTGCACCAGGAAACAGTGATAGGACAAGGAGGAATGGATTTAAACTAAAATAGGAGAATTCTAGATGGGATGTTAGGAAGAAACTCTTCCCTGTGAGGGTGAGGAGGCACTGACACAGGCTGCCCAGAGAAGCTGTGGCTGCCCCTTTCCTGGAAGTGTCCAAGGCCAGGTTAGATGGGGCTTGGAGAGACCTGGGATAGTGGAAGGTGTCCCTGCCATGGCAGGGGTGGGACTGGGTGATCATTAACATCCAACTCAAACCATTCTGGGATTTTATGGTTCTAAGGCAGTTCCAGCCTTTTTGAAGCTGAAGTTCACCTTAGCCTGGCAGCTGGAGCACTGACTGCATTTGAAAATTTATATGCTTTTTGATTTAAGGATGTGTTTTTGTCTATCAATTTTCAGCAGCTGAGGAATAACTTTGTCAGTTTTTTTCTCCAGGAGGAATTTTTTCTCCAGGAGGATTTGTATTTGTTTCCAAAAGGACTTCTCCCAAAACGACCATTTCCCAGTTTCTCAATGAGATGGTGTTTGGCTTTACAACCAAAAGGTTTGGCATCTCCTCACAACATAATGAACAAGCAGGAGAAAGGTGAGACAAGTGGCTGTTTCCAAAGGGATTGTTCGTGATAGGTGTCCTTGATTTTCCACACCATTTTCTGCTGTCAGTTGAACTTTGAAAAATAAATATTAAAAAAAAGAAACACAGAAAAATACCACTGACCTTTAGTTTCTTTAGTTAACCCTGACCTTAGTTAACCCTGTACTCTCTCTACCCATGAGGGGGAACTTGTGGAGCCAGAGAAGACACCCCAGTGCCAAAAATCCCCTTTTTTCCTAACAAATAATTCCTGCTCCTCCTCCAAACACATGTGGGGGCTGAACAACAAATCAACTATTTTCTTTCAGCAGGGCTGGAGACTTTCACTGCTGTTTGTGCCCTATGTCCAGCTGTGTTCCCGTCACATTTGTGCCTGACTGGATGAAGGGTTCAAAAATAAATGTCCTTTATCTCTCTTGTTTGGGTAGATGTTGCCCAGCTCTGAGAGTAAAAGCCAACAGGCAGCCTGGTGGATTTCAGTGCTTGCACAAAATCCCCCCTGGGGATTCCAGTACCACTGCAAAAGTTGTGTTAAACTGGATTTGGAGCCACAGGAGGAGGCATCAAGGTGGTCAGAGGGATGGAGCAGCTCTGCTGTGAGGAAAGGCTGAGAATTGCTGTTGTTCAGTCTGGAGAAGAGAAGCTTTGGGGTGACCTAATTGTGTGTTTTCAGTACCTTAAGGAACCACAGAAAGATGGAGAGAAACTGTGGACAAGGGCCTAGAGTGACAGGACAAGGGGGAATGGATTTCCACTGCCAGAGGGCAGGGTTAGATGGGATACTGGGGAGAAATTGTTCCCTGTGATGGTGATGACACCCTGGCACACCAGAGAAGCTGTGGCTGCCCCTGGATCCCTGGAAATGTCCAAAACCAGGATGGACATTGAGGCTTGAAGCAACCTGGGATAGTGGAAAATGTCCTTGCCCATGGCAGGGGGTGGAATTGGGTGATCACAAACATCCCTTCCATCCCAAACCATTCTGAGATTCCTCGATTCCAGGATATTTTTGATATTTTGATGCCTGCTGGGGACCAAGTGATGTGACAGCCTGGCTGTAACATCCCAGAGAGAAGAATGAAACTCTACCTTCATCGGAGCCTTTCCTGGATTGGGTTTCTGTGGGTGGGACCAAGCAGATCTGCAGCCCCAGCCCAGCTTCCCTGCTGCAATATTTATTTTGCATTCAGAAAAAAAAAATTATTTTGTATTCAGAAAAAGAGGACAACCATCATTTAGCATTAATCTGCTGCTGGCATCACATTTCAGAGAGGAATTGCGAGGTTTTAAAGAGAAGCTGGCACCAAGACCAAACCCAAGGAGGATGGTGACACGTTTTACTCTGGGATGGAACAAATCCTTTGTCCCTCCCCAAAGCTGTTGATCAGCTGTTTCCCCTTTGACATCCCACAGCCATGCGGCCTTCACAGTTTTTTGCTGCAGCACAAATATATAACCTGCTGGAAATGAGTATTTTTGTTTCCTTAGAAAGCCAAACTTGGCTCTATGTGGCACCAGTGATGCGGCAGCTGCAAGAGAGGAAACCACTAATTGCCCCCACCACCTGCTCCTGCTGGTGTTTAACAATGGCTCAATAAAACAATATAAAACAGTTGTTAATAACAAAACCTCAGGAACTGTGCAATGGGATGTTTCTTATTTGCGAACCCCTGGTAACATTATTTCCTACTCATCCTTTTTTTTCCCCCTTCTAAATAATTACTCTATATCCCAGTTGTCCTGCAGCCAGCCCTGGCTGCCCTTCCTCTGTGTGAGGTGCTAGGTTGGACAAGGTCTGTGCAGGGCCAAGCACTGGGAGTCACAGTCTGTCCCTGGAGCAACCACAATTGGGAAAGAAATCCAAGCCTCGTGCTAGTTCTGTGCAAAGAGTTTTCCAGTGCAATGATGCCCTGAGGAAGAAAGGGTAGGAGTGGTGCTCAGTGCTGCCAAGGCAGCTCAGGAGTTCCAGGTGTGCAGAAACAGAGTCCAGTGTGGTGCTGCTGGCAGGGATGTGCCAGTCCTGCTCCTCTGCTCCCAGGCTGGACTTCAGGAGTCCCTTTGGTGCTTCTGCTGTTCATGATACTCTATTATTTTCTGCTGGAAATACGCTGTGGAAGAGAAAAGGTCATGGGCGAGTTGCTGGTGTTTGGAATGGGAGATACAGGGCTGCACAACCTGAATCCTGTGAGGCATTTGGGTCCCAAACCATCCTGGGTTATGGACATCTGCATCCAGAGAGGACCCACGGGAAATGTGGAACTGAAGTGTCCAAGGCAGGTTGGATGGGGCTTGGAGCAACGTGGGATAATGGAAGGTGTCCCTGCCCATTGCAGGGTAAGGAACAAGATGCACTTTAGAGGTCTCTCCAATCTAATGTTTTGGAATTCTGGGATAATGTAAGTCTATGAAATGGGGGTGGTTGCAATGCCACCCATCCCTCTCACCCAAAATAGGCTGTATTATGCTGCGTTAGCCAGAGGTTTTAACCCATATGTTCACTCCTGTTCAGTTTTGTGTTTTCCACTGGCAAGGAAGGGAGAAAGCAGCAGACCCAGCAAAAAGCGGGAATGGTGATGTAGACTGGGAATACAATGAGAAAAACAGGGATTGCACCATTCCTCTCTTCCTCCCCAGGCTGGCCCTATAAAGTCTCACATAAAAGGGCAGAGAAGCAGCACCTGAGGCAGTGCCAGCGGGTGTCCCCCGGGGTGGCAGATCCCAGGCCAGGATGTCTCCGTCCAGCAATACAGGTTTTGGGTGGTTCCTCCACCTCCACTGCCCATTTGTCCTTGCCCCAGGCTGGGAAGAGGCTTAGCTCTGCCCTGTGCCTGTAAATCCCCAGGAAGGGGGAAGGACCAGTCCTGCTCCCACAGAGCTGGGGCTGAGCTGAGTCAGACTCCTGGCAGCTGCTGCTGTGCCCAAGCCAAATGTTTGTGCTGCTGCCATTTGTGTGCCTCAACATGGAGTTCCCAGTGAGCCAGCCCCAGCTCGAGGCCAGTGACAAGATCTAAAATGAATCATGGAATCCAGAATCCCACACTGGTGTGGGTTGGAAGTGACCTTAAAGCTCATCCAGTTCCAAACTCTGCCCTGGGGAGGGACACCTTCCACTAGACCAGTTTGCTCCAAGCCCCATCCAGCCTGGCCTTAGACACTTCCAGGGATGGGGAGCCACAAATGAGGATTTTTTTTAAAATTTTTTTTTTTTGCTCGCCAGAGATGCAGAAATGAGGCCATTGAGAGCAAATGCTCAGTGCCCTGAGCACCCTCAGCTTGGGCTGCCTCCCATCCCTCACCAGGCACAAGGTGTCTCTGCCCCTAAACCAACCAGCCCAGGGTTCCCCAGAGCTCACATGACAGGGGAGGGGACGAGAAATGGGACCATTACCTTCTTGTGGGATCCTGCTCTTCTCTGCTTCCTCAATAAATAGGGAAAACATGTTCGTCTTCACAAACTTTTTCAGGAATCTGCGGCAGCTCTTGGAGGTGATGGCCTTGCAGAAGGCTCGTTCCTGGAAGCTGCCGGAGCCGCTCCTGCCCCACTTGATGTGGGAGGCATAGTGCCCGACCAGCCGCACAAAGAAGTGCACAAAGGCTTCTGACACCAGCATGTTCACCTGCTCCAGGGCTAGAAGGGGACACGGAACACAAGAGGTGGTGATGGGACCTCTGAACTCATTTTAACCTGGTCTGTGTTTGCATCCCAAGGAATTACTTAGAGCCTTCCTCTGCCACTAATCAAAGATCAGACTAATTTTGCTGAGGGATCCCTGGCTTTCCAGGGTGGTAGCATCTTATTGTTATAACTATTAGCAAAAATGCGCTTTTCCAGCAGAATTATCTGTTCCTGCTCTTGTGTTTCAAAGGACAGAAGAAAAGCCAAGGGATTACCCCTGCAAACAGAGGGAGAAATATCCCAGACCAGGTGACTTTAGGACAATCCCTTGGCTGAAGTCTTCTAACCATGGAGAGGGCAGATCAGGGCTGTTTTACCATGTCAGACTTCCTTACTATGCACGTTGTTGTTGTTGTTGTGCCTGTTCAGAGATATCAGCATCTCGTTCTGTAGCTTTCTGGGCAGGATCTCCTCCTCATCCCCCACCTGGAAGGCAATGGGGCCGTGAAGTACCAGAGAGAATCCAGCTCAGGGGCCATGGGTTGGTGCAGTCCATCAGTGGCACTTTCAAAGCTCATTAATTAATCATCATCACAATGTCCTGCAGAGATATGGGTGTGGAATATCCAGTGCATGGACCCTGCTGTTCTGGCTCAAAAGCCAGGTGGAGTAGCTGTAGACATCCCCACATGGGGTGTTCCCCCTGGGAAGGTGCCACTGAGATGGTTCTGCCCCCAGAACCTTAGAACCACAAAATCCCAGATGGGTTTGGGTTAGAAAGGATCTTAAAGTTCATCTCATTCCACCCCCTGCCGTGGAGTCCCTTCCACTAGACCACATTGCTCCAAACTCTGTCCAGTTTGGCCTTGGACACTTCCAAGATCGAGGGCCAGCCGCAGCTTCTGTGGGCAACCTGTGCCAGGGCTTCACCACCCTCACAGGGAAGAATTCCTTCCTTCCCTTCCATCTAACCCTGCCCTCCGGCAGTTTGAAGACATTTAAAAATGTGGAAGCTGCCAGGTAGATGATACCCAAGGAGAAAAGGCCCTTTCTGGGGTTATCCAGGCCACTCCCAGCCCCACACCCACACAGGGAGGACCTACCGCCCGGATGATCTTCCCTTCACAGAGATCAACTATCAGAGCCTGAAAGAGAGCAGGGAGTGACCAGGTTTTTAGCCCTGCAAAGGCATTTGGGCTTCCTCCCACCCATTTGGGACTGGCGTGTCACCAGCCCATTAGGGTGGCAGGAGAGGAATCAGCCCCTCTCTACAGGAGGGACCTGGGCAGGGGGACCAGGGCATTCCCCACAAGGACAATTTTTGCTGCAGGTTTGGTGGCTTGTCCCCACAGAGTTTTACTCTGCTCTGGGATGACCCCAACAGCAGCTCCTGGAGCTGCAGGGGGCAGGGCAGGGGGCAGGGCAGCTCCCAGGGGACTGTGGAGGTATTGTCCCAGGTGCCAACAGGAGGGGACATGGAGGACACCCTAATTTCCAGCCTTCCTGGATGGGAAAAGGGCACAATCAGAACCTCCAGGCCCAGGGCCAAGCCAAACCTGGGGACCACAGATTAACTCCATGCAGCTGTCCTCCCCTCTGGATGAAATACCTCCTCCATTGGCTGCTCCAGGACCTGCTCCAGATGCCGCATCTGAATGCCAACCATGAAGGGTGTGGGGCAGCACACGGTGTCCAGCAGGCACTCAGGGACCACGGGGATGTAGGTGTGAGCCCAGGTGAAGGGGTACAGGAGAGCAGCCACGGCATGGATACACTGAGACAGGACACTGTGGGATAGGCAGCCAGTGGCGACATCATGGCAGGCAGGAAAGAACATCCCACCTCTGCTGTGTCCTGTGCCACTTCAAGGGAATTTTTATGGGCATTTTTATAATTAAGAAATCAGGACTCACCTCAGCTCCTCAGCCAGGAAAATGAGCCGTCGCTCCAACATGGTGGAGGCGAAGATTTGCAGGATGAGATGAGGGCTGAGTCGCTGGAGCAGAGCCTGGAACTCCACGTGCTCCAGATGGGCATCCACAGGCCGTGTGAGCTCGATGAGCTGCCAAGAAAGAGCCATGGAACCACCGCTTAGGAGGGGCAACACTCCCCCCATCCTGCCCTGGCTCCCTGAGAAGGTGATCTGGAAGCAATTACTGACCCAGAGCTTGCAGCATTTGCACTGTGTCCATGTGCAAGGGACAAACCCCATTTCATCCTGCTGGGAGATTCAGCCTGGGCAGCACTGAGAGCTCAGGGAAGCCATCAGTCATGTGCACAGTGGGGCTCTTTATTTGGGCACTGGAATTTAACCCAAATGCCTCTTTTCTCCAGTGCTCAAGTCCCTGGCAGGGAGTGGCAGGGACATGTCCCATCTCAGTGTCTGACACGTCATCTGTGAGTTGCCTGGAAAGGGAGGAGTGGGGAGGGCATGACTTCTAAAAATACCACAAAGCCTTCCTCTAAAGCCTCTCTGGCAGGGTTAGCCTGGCATTTCCTGGCTAAAATGTCACAAAAGTGAGGGATTTAACAGAGATTTGCAGGTGGGTGGGCTACTCAGTTGCCTTTGCCCAAAAGTCTCCCAATCCCATCAATCCCAATGGCATCAATGGTAGCCAGACATACTGAAGGGTCAACAGGACTGTGTAGCTCATGACACAGTCCTGGTCCCTCTCCCCATCCTTCAGGAGGAAAATCCCCTTCTCCATGTGCCTTTCCACTAAAGCAGCATCTTCTCAGCCAGCAGCATCAGGCTTGGCTGGGCTCCAGAGTCCCTTTCCAGCACAAATCCTGTCCCATGCCAAGCTCTCAGCCCATGCAGTACCCAGGATTTATGTCTCCTCCTTTCCTGATCTCAGTGATCTTGCCTTGCTCCAGCCCCTGCCCAGATCCTCAGAGTGCAGCTCTCTCGAAGAACATCCTCATTCCTCCTCCCTCTGGCAGCCCAGGCCATGCTTCCAACCATGGCCCTGGGATAGAGCATTGAGCAACCTGCAAAGCCTTGCAGTCTTTCTTCCTGGATGAAGAAATCACTTAGATTGCCAGTTGCTAAGTTGCTCTAGAGAGGAGGGATCCTGCTCTCAGGCCCTCCCTGGCAGGGCACATCCATGGGATGCTCAGCATTGAGGATATTTTGCCCAGTGCCAGAGTGGATCTTCCCCATTTTTCCAGCTTGGCTTTGCCAAAAGAGAAAGAAAAAGCAAATTAAAAGGCTGTGCCTGTGTGAGTCTGGGTTGTGTGTGGGCACAATGGATCTTCTCATCTCTGCCTGGATCACATCTTTTCTCCACAGGAAAAGAGTGGGCTTGTCACATACCTGCACCTGCCTAGGGGGCTAAACCAGGCAGAAATCAAGACTGAGAGCTGAGTACAGTGGTATGGAGAAGAGTATAATCGTGGAATCATGGAATCATCAGGGTTGGAAAACCCCTCTAAGATCATCAACTCCATGTTCACCACTAACCCCCATCCCCCATTGCCACATTCACGTGTTTTTTGAACATTTCCAGGGATGGTGATTCCACCACTGTGCTGGACAGGCTGTGCCAGTACCTGACCACCTCTTCTGGGAAGAGATTTGCAGCCGAGGATAGCCCAAGCACCACTGTACTCCCCAACCTGCCGGAGGAGCTGACACTGGCTCAGGAGCAGCTCCCAGCCCCTGGCACAACATCCCGCTCTGGCATCAGGGCCAGGCAAGTCCTGACATGGTGTGCAGAGAGGTTTTGGTATGGCAGTTCCAGCTTCAGGCTGGGGGAGATGCAGAGGATGCAAAGATGGGGCAGCATCCACTGGGGATGGGCTCCAACCTCACTGCTCTCCTCCTGGATCAGGAGAGAGGTAACACATATTCCCAAGGGATGAGGTCCCTGGCAGCCTGACCTGCCCTGCCCTGCCCCGCTATGGTGAGCACCCCTGGGTGCTGCAGGTGTGAAGAGTGCTCCCAGACATAGCCCGGGCTCCTCATGTTGCAGCAGTCCAGGACTGCCCCTGAGCCTGGCACTAACCTCTGTGCCCGACTCAGGGATGAAACTTTTGATGGTGACAGTTTTCCCTGGAGCTGGGAAGGGCGATTCCCGAAGGCCCTGCATGAAGGGGTAGATCACTGCCATGGAGATCTGGCGCCTCTTCTCCACCTCGTCCAGGATCTGGGTGAGAAAGATGTGAGCCAGGAATCCCTAGCAGAAAAAGGAGCAGTCACCAGGGCCACTCCTGGGCCAGAGCCACCACGTCCCTACCTTGGAGAAGAGCCCAAAGCAGCCCAGGCAGCTGATGATGCAGAAAACCTCAGGGAGCCGGACACCACGGCCAGATGGCTGGAAGAGTGTGGAAAAAGGATTTGAGCATCTCCCAGCCCCCTGTGGCAGCTTCACGCTCTCCAAAGGGATCCCCACTCGCTCCCTCAAATTCTCAGTCACTCACTTAAGGATTTTCAAAGCTAGGGACATGGCCAAGGATGCAGCTGATGTTGGAAAAGCAGAGGGTGCCCAGAGAAGGTGATTTGGGTGCCTAAGCTGTTAATTATTTTGGTGCAAATCCTTTGGCATATTTCCCAACTCTCCTCCCACCCACACACACATTCTCCAAGGCATCGTGCCTCACCATCCTTGGGATTAATCCTGCCTCCTGCTACAACAGGAGCCATTGGGATGAGTTCTCTGGCTCTCTGGCTTTTTTTTGCCCTTTCCAACTGGACTATCCTGGGTCTGTTTGCTTTCTGCACTTTCAGCCCTCAAGACATTCAGTTCCAACAGCCTGAGCTCAGCCCTGGATGCCAAAATGGGTTCACCAGGATGAAGGGATGGTGGATCCAGCAATTCCCCAGGCTTTGGCACAGGGATGTCCTCCTGGATTTATGTCCCTGTTTAAAGCAGCAGCCAGGGAAGACTGTTGGTCATAGCTGGTCAAAGCCATGAGTTGAGAAACCGCCATTGCTCAGATGCAGTTTTTGGGGATGGGGCTGAGGGCTTCCAGCTCCTTGGCACCTGGATGGCTGCACTGACATCCCCATCCTGATCCCAAGTGGAATTTGCAGCCATCCTGCCACTGCAGACAAGGGAAAGGAGTCAGGGAAGCTGTGGAAGCCAGTGGGGAATCACAGAACTCTTAAGTTTGGAAAAGCCCTCCAAGATCTCAAAGTCCAAAAGTCATCCCAGCACCACCACATTCACCCCTAAATCATGTCCTCAAGTGCCACATCCACATGCTTTGTGAACACTCATTGTTTCTTCCATCCAACATCTGAGTCATGCCTCTGCAGAGAGCTTTAAAAACCTGCTTTGGGCGACCCTCTTGCTGCTTGTCATCACTTTGGTCAAGGCTAGTGGCTTTCTGAGGCATGTCCCCAAGAGCTAAACTCTGGGCCTGGCAGGAGGTGATGTGTCCCACTGTGGAGAGGGGGTGACACCCTGATGGGTGTGGTGGGGAGGGCTCACCAGCAGCCGCCTGCAGTAGCCAATCTTCCTGCTGCCATCCACGTTTGTCAGGACAAAAGAAAAGGTTTCACTGCAAGGAGAGAAAACACGTGGGGCTGGGATGAGCTGGGATGGACTAGGCTGGGCTCGGCTGATCCTTCCAGCCCTCAGGAGTCCAGCAGGGGTGGGGGTTCCAGCCTAGGCAAGTACCTGGTAAACTCAGTGACAGGTGCCCAGTTGTTGCCGTCAGGGAAGCAGAAGAGGGGGATGGCTTGGAGGAGACGTTCCTCCTCCTCCTTCTGGCCCTTCAGCAAGTTCTCACGCTGGAGGAAGTGATTCCAAGAGTCAGGGAGATGGAGGGTCCCCATTGTCACCAGGAATGGGGTGGGATTCAGTGAATGAGGTCTGTCCCAAAGCAACCCCCGGCTCTGAATGATGCAGAAGGGGCCTGTACATGTCTGGACATGCATCTCCCAAATATTAAAATTTTCACTCTCATGCCATGGACAGTGAGGCAAAGCAGAGGGACCCTCTGCAAACCGGGATTTCTTCCTGTGCCACCTCCCCAAGGTGTGATTTCCCCACTGTGGTGTCCTATTTTGGGACAGGAGGCCAGGGACATCCCCTGGGAGTTTCCTCCTGGAGTTTGTGGCCCTGTGCTGGGATCATGGGGAAGGACAGATCGTCGTAGCAACCCTGACCCAGGGCAGGCAAAGCCCTGTGGTCTGGGGCTGTAACTCAAGGGCATGGGGCCCTTTTTTCTTCTTCCATGGCTTTAATGATGAGGAAGGAACAACATCCCTTTCTTCTCTAAATGTGGAAAACTAATCTTATCAGAAATACAGGATTAAATACCTTTGGGAACTGGTAGGTTATCTTGGGTTCATAATGTCCATCTGGCATCTTCTTCAGTGACACCACCACCAGGTACTCGAAGAAGAACTGTCCAGCAGAGTAGAAGGTCAAGCTCTGCTCTCCCTGTGTTACCCGTGGGGGAGTGTTTTCTGCAGCAGAGCCCGCATCTTTTCCTTCTGAAGCCAAAAAGATCCCAAAAAAATCAAATCAGAGTGCAATGAAAGGTGTGAGGTGTCCTGGGGGCAAGGAAGGAGTTACAGAGTTGAACTGGCTAAAGTGGCTGGGGGGAACCAGGTCCTGATGCCCAGGACTTTTGGTCCCCAAAAATGAACAGCTGGGCACACAAAAAGGAAGGAGAAGTGGCTTTTATGAGTCTTTTAGGGAAAATCCCAAGACATCATCAGCCTTCCTTTGCCCCAGCCCAGTGAGGGCAGAAGGATGCCCAGAGCAAAGCATGCACATGGAATGAAGGAGCACAGATGGATTCTGCATAAAACAGCTTCAAGGAGGTGTGGGAATGTGTTTATAGCAGTTAATTTTATTCCCTTAGGGGAAGTAAACAGCAATAAACCAGCCCAGACATTGTTTGAGCATCTCCTAAAGCTCCAGTCAGATGAATCCCAACCTCTCCCAGGCAGATGTCCTGGGAACTGCTGATTGGAAATGAGCTACTCAAGGGTTTTCCCTAAACCACAGCTCTCAAAGCAAAGCAGTTCCTGGAGATTACACCCCATTTCTTGTTGGGCTGGTTGGGGAGGGCAGCTGAGAAGCATAAGCTGTCACACCCTGAACAACCAGGAATATGAGGGAAAAGAGCCTCATCCAGCAACTCCAAGGGCCCTGGGATGACCACAGTGGGACAGTGAGATCCAAGGGCTGGAAAGAGGAACTAAATACTGGACAGAGTATACCTGCAACCAGGTCATGCTACAGCTCTTCTCTCTCCCAGAGGCCACTTGTGCTTCCCTTTACACCTTGTTCTTGACACAGAAACTGTCCCATCTGTGATTATGGTGGGGAGCTGCAGCAGAAAAGTTGAGCTGTTCTTTTGGGAATAGCAAGAAAAATAAATACATGGCTGGATGGGATTACTGGCTCTTACAGTTTGTCCCCAGATCCCAGAGTTTGTCCCTGGGCTCTTCTGGTTGTGCCACAGCTGGTTAGGGCAAAGCATGGCCGTGATCAGCTACTCCTATTATCCCTCTCCAAGTATGACATCCTTCTCGAAAAGCAGTGCTGGTGGGCACCCTGCCCACATGTACCTCCAGCTCCAGGGCTACCTCCTTTAGTCTGGAAGCATCTCTCCAGCCTTTGTTCCAGCTCACTGGGAGCTGATGGGAACAGAAGGCTCATAGGAGGAGGTAACACTCATGGTCCCATCACAGGATTTTCCTTCCCAGGGACCAGAAATGCCTTTCCCAGTTCAGGGTGGGGAGATGCTCAAAGCCACCCCTTTGTGCACTCTGGGGCTGCCCCACCTCCACATGCGAAGTCCTTCCTCTTTGGCAGGGTGAAATTCATCTCAAAGAGGTCCCTTTGCAGCAGAGGAAGGATGAGACCTGTCTGAGAATACTTCTGGTTTATCCTCATTGGGGATCATCCTGGACCTGCCCAGTGAGGTGCTCCAGGCCAGGGAAAAGGTTGACAAGATGCACATTGCTTCTCCTGCCCTTCTTTGGGATTCTCCAGCAATGGCGTTGGTCTAGTCCCACCTGGGACCCAGGCAGGAGGTTGTTGTTGGGGGAACCCTAGGGAACAAGGTTGGGCCATGGGAAGGTGGCTAGTGTCCCCCATCCACACTGGACACTGACATTGGTTGTTTTCCCATCACCAGGGCAAGATGAAAGTGCAGTGAAATCCCGTCTACCCTGTCCCACTCTGCATTTCAGAGAACACCAGATGTGCTCTCCAGCAAGGACTAGATTTGCATTTTGTCCATAGGGTTTACAAGCAAACAAGCCAAACCTGCTGTTCTGGAGAGCCTGGCCACACCAGGCTACGGCTCTGCCTCTCACACAGGGAGGTGCGGATCCCTCAGCAGTGCCAGGTTTGGCTGCAATGCCCTCACTGGCAGAGCCTAAATCCCTCCAAGATTTAGGCTCACAACTCCCTATCCCTGGGAGAGAAGATGAGCTCCGGGGATATATGGAGTGAGCTCTCAGGCAGGCTGAATGTAGCATCAGAGATCCCAGCACTGCCCCAAACCAGCAGGACCCACAGTGCCTTGTCTCCCAGCAACATAAGCCAGGGTCACAACAGCCAATGACTCGCCCATCGCCCATGTCAGGAAGATTTGAGGAGCACTCTCAGCCCCCCAGCAGTGGGAGCATTCCCTGCGAGGAGGGGAAGAAGACGGGTGACCAGGGGGGCTCTCACAACTCTCGGACGGAAAGTGGCTGCCACTGATGTGGATCTTCACCCTTCCATCCACTGGGCATGGAGAGGGCAAAGGCTGCCGCAGGCTTTTCTTATCACCGAGGGCTGCGCTCAGCCCCACTCTGCCTGTGGTACAACCAGTTTCTTTCCTCCCGGAAAACTCCGACCTCTGGTGTGCCAAAGTTTACCGACCTGGTTTGCGGAGGAGCTCAGCTTCCTGTGCTGCCCACCTGCCCCAGAGGAGAGGAAATCGATTTGGCTTTATCAAACTTCTCTGCTGAGGTGGGAACATTTGAGCTCATTTGAAGCCAGAGCCAGCACAAAACAGACGGGGAGGGGAGTGCAGTGAGCCCCCTAAATCCATAGATTGCTCCAACCTGCTTTGTTCTGTCTTGAGATAAGGCAGTCAGAAAACTCTGACTGATGATCCATTCGGCATCTCGGAAAAGAACACAAATCCCTAAGGACCAATTTCTTCACCACCTTATGAAGGCTCTGCAACACTCAACTGTCTTGAGGGGCACCGTCTCCCTCGTGGGTCCCTCCACGGATACCTCCACGGGTGTCTCAGACGCGCCGGCATGCCCTGCGATGCCTTATTCAGTGAGGATGTGGGGAGATAGGGGATCTGTGGGGTCGCCCCTGGGGCTGGGGTGGGCTCAGTTGGGAAGGGATGGGCTCCCGGGAGACGGAGCGCAGCTCTCGAGATGGGCTGAGCCCCCGGGATGGGCTGAACCCCCGAGAACGGAACAAGAGATGCGGTGAGTCCCGGGCAGGCGGCCCGAGCTCGGGGTGCGAACGGGCAGGGCTGGAGGGGACCGAGGCGCCGCCGCCGCCGTCGGTCGCACCCGACGCAGTTGCGCTGCGCTGCCTGGGAATAACCCCGCTCCGCCGGCAGCCGTCGGCTCCCGCAGCCGCGGCACCGAGGATGGACCTGTCCCGACACCGAAACTGACACCGGCACCTCCCGGAGCCCCTCCCGCCCTCACCTCTGCGGCCGCCGCGTCGCAGGCTCCGTCGCAAGAAGTTGCCGATGGAAGCCATGGTGGCCCCGGCGGGCAGCGGTCCCGTCGCGGTCCCGGTGTGGCCCCGGCCCGGCCCGGTGGGGACGGCTCGGCTTCCGCCCGCCGTGCTTTCGCTTTCCCGGGGGAGGAGGGACGGCAAGGGGCGGAGAGGAGGTGGAGCGGGGAACGGGGCAACACCTGGCACCGGCCAGGCACGGGGGATTCGTCTGGGGAGAGAGGACACTGGGGCACGGGGTAGCCCAGGAAACCGGGGAAAACGGGCATAGGGGACTCAGGAGCATCGGGAATGAGGTGAGCTGGGAGCCGAGAATGCCAGGAGGAACTGGGGATGAGGGATCCGTGAGTGTAGGACATGAAATAAGGGAAGAACTGGGAGTGGGAGTCCTTGGGAGCATTGGAGAGGAGGAGTCGGGAGCACCAGGCACGGAGGTCCTCGGAGGAACCTGGATCCGGGAGTCCTGGGAGCATCGAGAATGGGGGAGGTGGAAAGACCTGGTTGCAGAAGAGCAGGAGCACCGGGCACGGGGGTACAGGGCGCAGTGGGATCTGAGACCGAGTGGGCACGATGGTCGTGGAGGCAGCGGGAATAGGGGAACTGGGAACACCCTGAATTATAAGGATCCCAGGAAGAACCGGGCATGGGACATCCAGGAGAATCGGCCATGGGGACACCCAGAGCACCGGACATAGAGGGAGCTGAGCTTCGCCTCAAAAGGGGCTGGGCATCCTAGCGGGGAGCCAGTCTAGCCTGGCACACAGGGCGCAACTGGGCACAGGGTGGGAGTCGGGCCGTGGACACTTGGAACAAGGTTTGTCCTACATCGCAGGACAGACTCCCATTCCCCCGTGCTACAGCATTGCCTAAACCCTGCTCCACCTTCCTGGCCTCTTCCAAGCTTTTTCTCCCCGGGACAGCACCAGTGCCAGGACCGGTGCCCAGCACAGCCTCTGCGGGGTCAGAGATGACACTGACCCGTCCCCTCCAGAGTACAGAGGTTTTGGCGTCTCTCGCTCTGAAGTGTGGTGGGGAGTCAGCCCATCACCTGCTGCGGTGACTCCGCTGTGCTTCATTCCCATGCCATGGGCTCCGAGGCCATCCTGACTGCTCGGGTACACCAGCCGGATTGTGCTCTACCTCGGGCTGGTGTTTCTCCACCAGTCAGAGATTTATCCTTCCTCCCAGAGATACTGAGAGGTGCTTAGTCCAGCTCTCGGGCTGGAGGCTGGTTGCCATCTGCCTTCATTGCAGGAAAGGAAGAGCAGTGTCCTGGTGCTGCGATTCGGTGGTTTCCCTGTCTCGGGCATGCAGGGGCACTTTGGAGCTGCTCAGCTTTGCTGGGTGGTTTCACTGCTCCTTACACACCAACAGGGAAAGTCTTTTAGAAGCCTTTAAAGATAAATGGTATTTTTAAAAGAAAAATCCCCCTTTCCCATTCTCAGCCTGTCTGCCAATATTTCTTCTGCTGTTTTTGGGTAGCGCTTATGCAGCAACTAAGATCTGTTCCAAACCAAACAATTCTCTGATCCAATAACTGAAGTAATTAATATCTTCTGTGTTCCTAATTAAACACACAGAGGCACCTTGGGCACAGCTACCAATTATTAGACTCCAGGTGTGATGAGTTCTCAGCCCCAGTGCCAGCGTGGGGCCGTTTTCAGCTGTACAGCAGATTTCCTGCACAAAATGTCCTCATCTTTTTTATTTTGCAACATCTCCCATCCCTCTCCATTTCCCGAGTGTGGGTTGGAGCTCGAGGATGGGTTTGCAGCCGCTAGGAATAGTCTTCGCCAGCTTGCAGAGGTGGTGCATGCTTCCAAAATTCATCCCCACTGAGACACGTGCCTCTAATTCAACCAGTATGCTGCCTCCTCCTTGGGGTTATCAGGGAACTGCTGGTCCAGGAGTCATTTTTCTGGCTAATTTTGAGTGGGTGGGAAAGCATTTGTGCTTCTCAGAGGAGAGGACAGTGTGTTTGTGCACAGGGCTTGTTCCAAATTTCCTCTTGACACAAAGGGAAAAAGAAAACGTTAGGGGTTTCCCCTCGATTTCGAAGGAATACGCCTGCTTCCTGGAAACTGGCTCCACCTTAGGAGAACAGCTTCTGACTCCAGCCAGAAGGAAACCCCCGCAATTCTTTGATTTTGTACCCATAAACACTTTTCTCCCCCTGCTTTCTCCCTTTAAGGCAAATCTCTTACTGCGATCCTGCCCCGATAACGCCATGATTCCTCTCAGGGGGCCTCTGTGCGGCACTAAAAGTGCCGTGTTCCAGCTACAAAACCTCCCGCTCCCGAGGAAACACTGCCTCTTTGTGCCATCGCACAATCCAGCAAACCTTGCATTGCTGAGAGAGGTTGAACTTTTGAATATTCCCACTGAAAGCTCCTTTCTGCCGAAATCCGGCCGTCCATGGGGACAACAAACGGGCGCATTGTGGGATCCTGGGGGGCGCTGGCCACCGCGCTTCCCCTGCTCGGCGTTGCTGCTCTGCGGCCGTTGCCAAAGTAATTTCGCTTCCCTGACCAACGCCAGGGAGTTTTGTGTTTGGCTGTTTTTCCCGCCTTGAAGTTCCAGTGCTGCTGAATATGCGCTGGAATTCGGCTTTCTGCAGGCGCGGTGTGTTCAGACTGCAAATATCCCGCAGCGGGAGGGGGAGCGTTGGGAGTGTTCTCCGCATCACCCTGGGACCGAGGCGTCCTCGTCCCTGGCACTCTGCTTGCACCTCAGCGTCCTCCTCCTCCTCCTCTGGGCTTGCAGCCCTCGCTGACCCTGGTGCATCTTCCTTCCTCCCCCATCCCCTGGCTGGCTGCCGGAGGAGCTCAGGTGCCCTTTGAGCTGTTTTGCACTTTGCCCGTCTCACCCAGGCTGGGATCGGGGCTCAGAAACGGAGGATGGAGTGCAGTCGCAGCATCGCTGGAAGGGAGGCTACCGAGAGCAGCCCGAGGATAGTGGGGAACCCAACAGCCCCTTTTCCAGCCTTTCCCATGTCAGGGAGTTTCTCCCACTGGATGGCGGCATTAGAGCAAAGAAGTCTCTCCGGGAGAGGGGGACCTCCACTGGAGAGAATTTCTCTCTGGTTTTCTGGCTCCCGGGAGGTTTGCCCTGGGGCTGAGGATGTGGGGGTTCAGCACAGTCGTGTTTGCACCGTTCCTGCCACTGATGCTTAGCTCTCCGCCCTGTTCCATGCTCCGTGTCCCTCCCAGCACCCCAAAACGGGGTGCCATGAGACATCCTCTGCTGGCTTCTCTTTCCTTGTGGGTGCAGAGGGATCTGCTGGGGACTCAGCTGGGACACTGAGCCATGACCAGGAGCAAAGCAGACCCAGATGGGGAAGGAAAAGAGATATCAGCCCTCATGGATACACCAAAATCACAGCTTCGTAGTAAGGCACATCCCTTTTCTGCCCAAAGCCCTCCATGTTCCAATTGCTGCGGTGCAGAGACCCCCATATCAAAGTCACACACTCAAAAATGGCCCATTTTTGCGTGCAATTTTTCCATGGTGGTTGTAGAGGAGGCTGCAAAACTCCAAGGCACGGGAAAACAAAGGAAATCGGGCCACTTTTCGTTGCACCTCATGGTTTTAACCTCAAATATTTCAATCCACTTTCGGGATTTCATGGATGTGGTGTTGGGCAGAGGGGATTGAGTAGACAGGGAAGGTTCATGCTGGGCTGCAGCCCCTTTGGAAATACAATGCAGGGCAAGAGCTCCAAGGTTGTTTTCTGGTCAGGAGACATCTCAGCTTACAGGCTTCCAGCTGGGCTGGCATTGCTGTTGGTATATGGGCAACCACAGATCACAGAATCACAGGAACCCCTGAGTTGGGAGGCGCTCTCAGGGATCATCCAGTCCAACCCCTGCCCTGCACAGACGCCCCAACAATCCCACCCTGTGCATCCCTGAGAGCATTGTCCAAACACTCCTGGAGCTCTGGCCGCCTTGGGTCTGTGCCCATTCCCTGGGGAGCCTGGGCAGTGCCCAGCACCCTCTGGGGGAAGAACCTTTCCCTGGATTCAAATCTAACCCTTCCCTGGCACAGCTCTGTGCTGGTTTTGCTGAATTATTTTCCCTGCACTCTGAGGACAGTTCTATACAGCATCACAGGTAGGAGCTGTCCCACAATGCCAATAAGCAGGAACATTATTTTTAATGTCAGCCTATGTTGCTGTTGCACTTGACCTTGGCAGTTTTTTATTTTGTAATGTTTCCACAAGGAACAGGAGCTCAGCTACACTGACAATGTCCTTCTGACAAGCAACGTTTTCTTCTCTCCCTGATACAAACAGGAATGACCTTCTGTGGCCAACACAAATCTTTTTGAGAACTCAGGAGCTCTAAGCCTGAAATAAATCAGGGTGTTCCTTCAAACAGCACGGATGGAAAAACAGCAGCAATTGAGGTTTCAGTCTCACATTCCTCCATAACTTTGATGAAATGCTGTTATGGATGGAGTGGTTTCCTCTGTGGCATTTTCAATACAGACAGATGCATCCAAACTACAGTATAGCCTGGAAAGGGTCGAGCCACAGAACTCTCAGGTGTAGCCTGGGATTTTCCCTAGGACCTCCTGTGATGACCCAGTGATTTATGCTGGGTTAAAATGCTATTTCCGGAATGTTTAGTCCTTGGGAAGGTGTTTCAGGGGTCAGTCTCCAGCAGGATGCAGAGCCTGTGGTGATTTTCTATTGGAATGCACCTGGCTGAGGCTCCCAGGTACTTGATACCCCTTTTCCTGCTCAGTTCAACAGCTTCTCCCTTCTCTTTGTCTCACTGGCTGAATGAGCCCTCGGCTGAACTTGGAAAACTTGTGGCATGTCTGGAAGCACCAGGGTCCACCTCCTGGGTGGTTTTAAATCCTAGGCATTCTTACCCTGAAGGACTGTGGAAAGCCCAGTGCTGGGGTGCTGGGGACTCTGGGACACTGGGGACACTGGGGAGGGTGATGGTGCTGGAGGTCACAATGACTTGTCCCAGGGAGCACAGGATGATGCTGGAAAGGGTTGGGGCAACTCGTGTGAACTGAGTATTTTTTTAATATAAAATAAAGGAGGAAATTGGGGATTTTCCAAGGTAGTCTGGAAAGGAAAAGGCAAAGAAATCAGTCCTGCTCCTTGGAGGAGGAGTGGGTTGCAGGACCCCACACCCACTGCTGACTCCAGATGTTATCCAATCTCCTTCAAAAAGCAAGGAATTGCAGCTTGGTTCAACCCCTGGGAGTTGGAGGGTGTGAGGTAAGGAAGACCCTCCCTCTCCAGTTACACTGGCAGGGCTCCCACCCATGACCCCAAAGTGAGCTTTAAGATTTGCTAATCTCAAAATGTTGTTGGCACTCAGAGCAGTGATTTACTGCATGTTTTGCCGCAGCAAGTACTTTCCAAAAGGCCATGCTAACTTTACACTGGAGCTGCCGGGATCAGATAACTGGTCCTGGCAGCTCCCTCCTTTTCTCCCCCCGTCCCTCCTGCTTGCTGTGCTGGGGTGCAAAAAGACAGCACACCTTCTCCTGGACCCCACAAGATGAGCTTGTGACCACAGTCACAAGCAGCATTAAAAAAGGGACCAGCAAAGGTGTTTTTCCGTGTGCAGGTGTGGGATGGGACCGGGCCATGGCCTGGCTGGTGGGAAGATATGAACTTTTGCAGAGTCCCAACAGTTTACTTTGAAGTCACAGTGCCAAGGACAGAAAAGAGCCATCCCTGGTACCCAGCCTGGGCATGTCCACCTTCTCAGGACTTTGAAGGTTGTGAAAATAAATCAGCTTCTCACCTTCAGTGCCAGCTGGGGCGGGCAACAACCCTGCATGCCACTTGGCATTCCTGCAGTGTTTGAGCACCCCAAGAGATCCCAAGGGCTTTGCAGGTGCTGGACAGGAATGACACCTCCAGCCACCACTGCCCAGTGGGATCCTGGGGCACTTCCAGCCTGCAGAAAAGACAGGCTTCTGCAATGTGTCGGTTGTGTCACAGCAAGGGGTGGGTCCCTGCATCCAGCTCACTGTGCCATGGAATCCCAGACTGGTTTGCATCAGCAGGGGCCTCAAAGCTCATCCTAATTCCACCCCCTGCCATGGACAGGGACACCTTCCACCATCCCAGGTTGCTCCAAGCCCTGTCCAACCCGGCCTTGGGAACTGTCAGGGATGGGGCAGCCACAGCTTCTCTGGGCAACCAGTGGCAGGGCCTCCCCACCCTCACAGGGAAGAATTCCTCCCCTATATCCTATCTCACCCTGCCCTCTGGCAGTGGGAAGCCATTTCTTTAGTCCTGTCGCTCCAGACCCTTGTCCCAAGTCCCTCTCCCACTCTCCCTCTCCCACTTACCCTTTAGGTACTGGAGATGTCTGTAAGGTCTCCTCCAACCTAACTCCAGAGCAGAGGAGCTCCAGCCCTCAGAGCAGATCCATGATCTCCTCTGGACTCACTCCAGCAACTCCATGTCCTTCCTGTGCTGGAACCCCACAGCTGGAGGCAGCTCTGCAGGTGGGCTCTCAGCTCAGTGGGGCAGAGGGGTGGAATCTCCCCCTGCCCTACTGCCCATAGTGGGGGATCAGCCCAGTTGACTGGGGGTGTTTCTGAGATCCAGTGCACATAGCTGGGGCACATTAAGTACCAACACCCCAAGCTCTTCTCTCAGGGCTGCTCTCAGATTTTGTGTGCCTGAGAATTTCTCATCCTTCTTAACAGTCAGAACTTGGGAGGCAGAAGACCCTCCCCCCTCCATCTCTTCCTCTTGTCTCTGGATCCCTTGGGATCTCTGCCACCTCCTAACCCCCAGGAGATGGGTAAGAGCCAAAGCCACCTCCAGCCTCATCCCTGGATCTCATTGTCCTTGTTCAGCTGGAGGTTTTGGCCTTTCCCTGCAAACATTCAACTGTCCCTTTGGTATTGACTTGCTCATGGTCAAGGAGGATGAGATTGGAGCATCTTCCATGGCTGTTTCTTTTCAGGTTATTGGATCAAGAGATCAACCCCTTTTTCTTCTCTGAGCACCATGTCTTGGCCCAGCTGCTCTGGAGGTGTTTTGGGGAAATCCTTCCCCCAGGGGTGGCACAGGGCTGTTATGCTGTGCTGAATGGGGTCAGGGCAGGGAGCAGCTCCTGGGTGTCCTGACTGTGGCATTCAAGCCCCTGCATCTAGAACAAGGCTCGGCCACAGCTGGCTCTGGGGACATCACAGCTGGCTCTGGGACTCCCAGGACCAGGCATTTCCAAAGCTTGGCCGGGAGGATTTCACTATCTCGAGGATTTGGGTGGGACCCAGCACAGGGACAGCTAGATTGAGTGTCCCCATGATGCTCCCTGGTGGCAGCAGAGAAAGGATGGGCAGGGTCCTGTTGGACAACCCAAATTTGTGTGTATTCCCAGTTTACTGGGACATGGTGGAATTTACTGGAATTTGGGGATGCTCCAAACCCTCTCATAGCCCCTCTCACCCAGCAAATTCTCCAGGGAGGGAGACACAGCAGGGAAGTTCTCAAAGAGAACTGGTTAGAGAGGGTTATAATATATAATAAAGGGTTAGAGAGGGTTGTGGGATGGGCCCAGGGAATGCTGTCCCAACAAAAGAGCAGATCCCATTTGCTTCCAAAATCCTGGGAAGGAACAGCCCTTTCCAAACACCCTAGACATGGCAAGGTGCAAGAAGCCCTTGTGGCCACCAGCACACTGGCTTCAGGGGCTTCCTTGGGATATCACTTCCTCCTCTGAAACACGGCTATTCCCAGTGCCACCAGTGTCCCTGGGGCTGGGACAGGTCTGGCTGCAGGACACCCTGCTGGTCTTACCTGCTCTCAGCATCTCAGACAGAGATGCTCCAGGATGGAGCTTGGCAGAGTCCTGAAGAGACTAGGAGCTGTTGAAGGGAGCAGGGGGAGGAGGGGATGGGGAGAGCACAGGGAGGGTAATGGTGCCAGTGAAAGCAAGGCAAGGAAGGGAGGTGTTGGGTGTGAAAAAATATGGAAAGAACTGGGAGGGGAAAGAGCTGTTGGTCCTGCAGGAGGGACTGGGTAGGAGCAATGGCCTTTAAGACACTCAAGGTGGCCTCAAGTCCTTGATGGAGGGGACCAGATGAAGGTGATGCTGAAAGTCAAATGAAACTGGGAATGTCTAACCCTGGGCAATTACTGGCCAATGTCATGGTGTACCCTGGCAGGGGTTTCAGTCCCTCAAAGTCCTTAGGGCGGGGCTGCACACCCTCCTGGGGACTGGCAGTGCCTGGTCCTGCGTGGGACTGCAGGTGAGGAGATGATCAAAGCAGGCTCTGAGAAGAGGTGCCTGTCCTTGTGCAGAGCAAACACTGAGTTCTCTGCTGATCCTAATCCATACTGAAATTCACCCTTGGTGCTGGTGGAGCCTGGGGCTGAGCTGTTCCCTCCCCCTTGTCCTGCAGAGCCTCCCAACTCTTTGCTCAGGAGACAGAAGCAGCTGGTGTGGCTCTGGCCCCTGGTTGCAAATGTTTAGAATAAAACAGCAAAGGGGCTTTGAGACAATTCAGGCCTTCCTGAGCTCCTGGTTTTAATGAAGAAGGAAAACCCAAGCTGCTAATTGCAGCTTCTCCCTGCTACAAAGCAGAGCCAGCCAGGGCAGGTGGTGACAGAGCCTTATTGGCATCTCCAGCTGCTGTCCCAAGCCTTGGTAGAGGTGACTCTGGGCAGACTGAAGAGAGCGGGGCTGACACAGCCCTGTCCCAGGCTCTCCGTCTGCTCCGTGAGCTCCTGCTAGCAGCCCCAGAAGTAGAGCAGGGCTGGAAAAAACCCACCCCAGGCAGAGCAGTGCCCCAGGACTGGCATTGCTCCTGGGCACATGGCAGATGAGAGCTGTGGTGCCAAGGTGCGTGAGGGTTCCTGCTGGTCTGGCATGCTCAGGCCCAACTGGCCTGGGTGCAGCTGCTGCAGGTCACTACCCTGGAGCTCCTGCTCAGGCTGCGCTGTTCCCTTGTACTGTGACTATAATTGTGGTGGCCCCACAGGTGGCCTTGGGGAAACCATTTTTGCTGTGGGCAGCAGCTGATGACTCTCTGTGATGGTTTTTCCACTGCAGTGCTATCACAGGCTGGAGGGAACATGGAGCTCCCTGGCTCAGCTCCCAGCAAGTCACGGGGCAAAATCAGGACATCTCTGCATGCGTTTTCCTCTTTTTCTACTCCATCCATCTTGGAGGAGAATGATCCCATTACAACCCAAAAATAACAGTTCTGGGTGCTTGAATCCCCTGCCTGGATCTGGCAGCTCCTGATGCCAGCAGGCAGAGTGCAGGTCTGAGCATCCACCCTGCTGCTCCAGTGGCTGATTTTGGGGGCCCTGGAGGTGGGGGAACCCTGACACATCATGGAATTAGACAATCAATTAGGATGGAAAAGACCCTTAAGAGTCCAACCCTTAACCCAGCACTGCCAAGTCCACCACTAACCCATGTCTTCAGCTGACACAGCCACATGGCCTTTAAATCCTTCCAGGGCTGGGGACTCCACCACTGCTCTGGGCAGCTCGTGTCAGGGCTGGACAACTCCTTTCCCTAAAGAAAGGGTTACTGGAGAGTCAGTGAATCAAACTGATGCTTCTGAGTGCTGCTGGGGTGAGCTGGGCTGCACCCAGTGACAGGGACAGTTCTGGAGTCTGTGGCTGTTAGAAGCCTGTATTGGTGCCCATCAAGAGATGTCCACCAGTCAAGAGATGCTCCTCAGCTCCTCAGAGATGCTCCTGTTAATGTTTCTTTATTACTTGGTTGTGCTTTCTAGATCAGACAAGGATATTTTAAAGCAATACTTGCTTAAAGTTCCTGTCCCAGGGTGACACCTGGACAGGCCCTTTCCTGGGGGGTTTTGGGAGGGGAAGTGGGGCTATGTCCCAGCTCAAGCCTGGAGCCCCTGCCTGCAGTCATTGCTTTGGGATGAAGTAAGTGTCCACTTGTGTGTGACAGACAAATGGAAATCCTGCCTGGTCCCAGCCCACCTGCTGCCTGCCCCAGCTGCTTAACTCAGTGCTCTGAATATCACAGTGACAGCAAGGCTGGAAATGCTGCTGGGAGCCAGAGCTGGAGGCAGGAGCAGGAATGTGGAATATGGGAGGTGGTAGATAGGGCACTGAGCCTGCCTACCTAAATGCTCTGCTGGCATTTGTGTTTGACCACTGTGTGTTTTCCAGATGAGCTCCCTGGTTTTCTGGAGATTTGAGTTAACCCTGGGAAAGGGGCAAGGCAAGAGCAGGAACAGCAGTTGAAAGAAGGGCACAGACCCACACAAGAATCAGCTCCTGTAACCATCAGCAACAGGCCCCCTGAAGGAGCTTGGACATCTCCTTTCTGCTGAAATTCAGTGGATTTGGGTATTTTTCTGTCCTGCTCTGATGTCTCCCGTGGACTCACAGTCCCCATGAGTGTGTGCAGGGCTGGATGCGGCCAAAGGGAGGTGGGGATAGTTCCTTCCTTTTCCTGTTGATTTTGACTTTATCTCACTGGGGTTGGCAGTGGGGACCCTGTGAGTCCTGGGTGTTCCCTGGTATGGGCTATGGGTGTCTCTCCTTGTTGACACCCAGGTAATCCCCTGCTGCTCTGTCCTCTGTCCTGGCCAAACCCATGGCTGTGCCCAGAGCCTGTGGTGGCCCAGGTGTGACTTCCACCTGCTGCTTTCACAGTCCTGCTGCGGTGCAAAGAGCCCACCAGGATCTCCAGAGATGTTAATGGGGACAGGGACAAGAGGGGATGAACACAGAGAATGTGGCAGCTTCAGAGAGCCCTTCCCACCCTGATGACACAAGCTCCATGTCTATTCCAGGCCTTTGGCATCTCGTCTTTGCTTTACAATGAGCAAGTGGGAAGGTCTCATCAACTTCTGTCTAATCCAGGAGCCCTGTTTAGGAGATGGTCCTAATCTCTGGAAGTCTCCAGGATTTGCCCAAGCTGTTGGATGTGTCTTCCATCTCCCCACACTGACACATCAGCTGTCGTGGTGGGGAAGGCATTCCTGAGGCTTCCCCCATTCCACCTGGCAAGGTCTCTGCTTTCCTGAACTGGGAGTCTGGGCTGATCTGATATTTTAGGGGAACAAATTCACCTCTTTGCAATGGTATCCTGTCAAACAAATATGGCTAGAAAACGATTGACCACTCTGCCTTGTCATCAGGGGGTGTTGGAGTAGCAGTGGCAGGGGGAGGATCTGATCTTTTTGGGCATAAATGATACTCCCCTTATTTAGATCTATATTCACTTGGAAAATAAGTAAGGAAATGTATCAGTGACTTGGTGATCTGGAAATGTGGGTCAAAATCAATTTATAAAAGTGCCGCTTTTTGTAGGAAGAGATATTTTTTCTCACTGGAAAACATGGATAACCTGTATTTCAGCTAAATCCAGGCAAAAAGTGTGCTGATATTTAAATTATCACTAAATTTTTAATATTCAACCCTCCCAGCTGCCTGCAGGAACATACCTGTGTGATTTTCATTTCCATCACCAGACTAATTTGAGCTCTCTCACTCAAAACTGGGGGCTGGGACAGCCCACTCCTGTCCTGGGTGGTGAAATCACCTCCTGGCAGCAGTTTCTCTGTCCCTGTTGTGAATGCAGAAGTGAAGCCATCGTGGTGGGTAAGGAAATGCTGACTCCTGCCTCTGAACCCTGTAGGAAATCCTTTGCCTTGGAACTGAGACAACCTCCTGTGGTGCCTTTGCTATTGACAGCAGCAGCTCCTCCCTCAGTGTTTCCCTGCTGGGGTTTGCTCAGCACCCAGTGCTTGCCCAACATGTGAATAAACAAGATGCCAATATACTCTAGTAACATGGCCCAGATAAGAGCGGGTGATGAACCATGTCGATTCATTTGCTTGTAACCTATTAGTCACCCCCTGAGTCAACAGAGCAAAAGCATTCAAACGTCATGGAGCAGGCTGACAGACCCAAGTTTCTTTCAAATTAAGAACTTCAAGTGAAATTCTTGAATTGATGTTCATTATTTTTCCTTGGGAAAGTATTAAATTTTCGGCTGCACTCCCCCAAATTGATATCAGATAGAAATCTGAGTGCTCATTTCCCTATGAACTGGAGTTTTGGTATTGATTTATTTTTCTTTCTGAGCTCCTTAAATTGCTTTTCTTAACATGTTATCAAAGCAATCTTTTTTTTTTTTTTAATAAGTGATTTTTTTTGTTCAGATTAGATGTCATGATTGAGAAAGACACAGGGAAGATGACTGATCAGATGTTTGTGGGAGTCTAGAACTGGCCGCCTATGAGCTGATGGAAAGAGTCATCAAGTCATGGTCCATGTGGAGGGGTCAAGTGGAGGAGGAGTCAAGGATGAGCCAAGGTCATCCAAGGCAGGATGAAATCCTGGCGGGCCAAGGTATGGAGAAACCAGAGCTTCTCCAGTTGATCCCTGGGAGCCAAAGACAGCTGGAGCAGGATGGACAGAGGATCCTCTCCAGCCCTTCCTTGCTGTGCTGGGCAGTAAGTCTTGTCTCCTCTCTAGCTAGAGCAGTGGCAGGGAATTTTCTGGTTCATGACTGACTTTGCAATTTTGAACCACTCCAAGGTGCTCTGGGCAGGAAAGGAACTGCCAGTACCTGTCTATGCAGGCAGCAGAAATGCTTGGGAGCCCCATATCACTCTCTCCTGCCTCAAGGACCTCATCTCTCAGGCATTGGAAGGGTATTTTGCGTAAGGCGGAACTTTTATTAGTCATATTCCTCCTCACTGGGGAAGTAATCAAGGAACATCTGGGTTATCACATAATTTGGGGCAAACAGACCCTCTCTGAGGCATCAACATCATCTAGTGGTATCCTGGCTTTGTCCTGCTGCCAAATAACCTGGGGAGAAAAAAATATCCCTCCTGGAGCAGGAGGGTCATACTGGTTCAGCCAGGTTGCAGCCCTCAGGCTGTTTTGTGGGACGTCGCCATCTATTTAAATACCAGCCTGGCCAATGGGGCTATGCTCTTTCTTCTCTCCCTCCAATTCCTGGGTGACCACAACTCCCCCTACGTGGAAAACCAACCCCTTGTTAGCAAAGCTGGGATCATCTGGCCCTGGTGGAGAAGGTGCCTCATGCTCTGTCTGTCTTGGAGATGCCTCTTGACCCTAATGTCCACACCTGGAGGTGTTTCTTGTGGACCACAGAACTGTGAGCCTGTGGACCAGCAGTCAAGAAAGCCAGGCTTGCGTTGGAAGGTACCTCAAAGCTCATCCTATTCCCACCCCCTGCCATAGGCAGGGACACCTTCCACTAGCCCAGGTTGCTCCAAGCCTCATCCAACCTGGCCTTGGCCACTGTCAGGGATGGGGCAGCCACAGCTGCTCTGGGCACCCTGTGTCAGGGCCTCACCACCCTCACAGGGAAGAATTCCTCCCCATATCCCATCTAACCCTGCCCTCTGGGGTTCCTGGATGCTCCATAGCAGCATCCCTGGAGACAAGGAGTTAGCTGGGAAATGGGGAAAACACTCTCTCAACCAAAATTGCAGGAAGGTTAGGGATACAGAGACACTTTTAATGGTGTCTCATGCACAGCATGAGGCAAGTAAGGGAACAGGAGCAAGCAGGGGGTGAGTGGTTTGTGACCTGTAGGATTAATGGGGCTTCTCTGTGTCACTGGGGGAATTTGGGGTGAATCTGAGTTTGGGGGTAACAGTATGGTGGCTGGTCATGATTTCTGGCGTGACCAGTCTCCATGGACAAGGATGGTTGATTGAGCAGAACAGAGGCTGGAGAACACGGCATGGGCCTGGTGAGTGATTTATCTTCCCCAGAAATATGGGTGAGGGTATGGGCAACTGGGCTAGTCCAGATGAGCCCAAAGATTGTCTTCCAGCCTCTTCCAACCCAGTGGGATTGAGGTTGAGGAAGGACAGAAAGACCAGAGGGGCCTGGGCTTACAGGGACTGTGGGAGGACATGACGGGGAGCAGGTGGGCTGGGGGAGTCAATGCAGGATTAACAGGGAGGGCTGGGGTGGGGGGTCTGGTGTTAATGCAGGGGCTAAGGAAGGCAAGGTAGAGGGGTCCAGGGAGAGTCTGTGGGGACTGGGAGGCAGTGGGTGGCTGAGGAGGTGGCAGTGAAGATGGGGAAGCCATTAGCCAGAGGGGTGCTGGTGCTGGGGACAGGAGGTACGTCCCCAATGAAAGGCGACCTGGCCCTGGCCCTGGCCTACCCAGTCCTGAGTGAGCCCTGGGGGGCCACTGGGGGGGCCAGGCCCATTTGCTGCTATCCCATACGAGGGGGCAGCTGGGGTTGCTGAATGTGCAGGTCCCGGGTGGCTATTCCTGGCAGTCCTGCCTGCACAGGCAGATTGGTTTGCAGGGAGGTGACAAGTGCCAGCCAAAGCCTATAAAAGTCACCCAGCCCCTGTTCTGGCTCAGTGACATAGTTCCCCCCTCCCAGCACAGCCGCCCGGCAGCAGAGACAATCAGTCCAGTGTGGAGACGCCTGGTCCTGAGTCCTGAGTCTAGACCCCAGAACCAGGGGAGAGATCTTTTGTCTGGAGCAGGAACCCCAAAACAGAGCAGAGACCCCAGAAAATCCCCTTGCCCAGTACTGAGGCTTTGCAGCAATGACCGGCAAAACTTCACCTCCAGCCAAAAAACCAGCTCCAGCAGCAGCCAAGAAAAAGACAGTGCCAGCCCCAAAGGAAGAAACAGCCCCAAAGGAAGAAGCAACCCCAAAGGAAGAAGCAGCCCCAAAAGAAGAAGGAGCCCCAGCTACTGAAGAGCCCCCAGCCCCTGAGCATCCCCTGGAGCAGCCCCCAGTTGCCAGAGACGAATCTGCTCCCACCCCCACGGAAGCTGGAATAGAAATTACTCCAGTGCCTGCAGAAGGTTCCCCAGATCCCCCAGCCGAACCAGCAGCCCCAGCCCCTGAACCTGTACTGGAGAAACCAAAGGAAGGTGAGTGGGGAACACTGGAGTGGGGAGGGGATTATTACACGAGGCTTGGAGGGGGTTTGTGCTGGGGAGAAGGGACAGGGGGTGAAGTCATCAAGGATATTTTTGCAGTGGGATAGGGCTGGGGATTAGGTGGACTGAAGGCAGATGTGGAGGTTGAGTCATTGCCCTCCAAGAACCCCAGAACTTGAGTCCTGCCCTCACCACTGTGGATTTGTTACAGAGCCACCCAGCTGCCCCTTGTCCTTGGCCGTGGAAGAAGTGACTGAAAACTCATTCACGCTGACCTGGAAAGCCCCAGAACAGATGGGCCGGGCAGGCCTGGATGGATATGTGGTGGAGATCTGCAACGATGGAAGTAAGTTTGGTCTTTCCTGCCTTGTGAGCATGGAGAGATGGTGCATGGTTGTGGGATGGAAGGGAGCTGGGTGGAATCCAGAAGAGGATTTCCCCCAGCAACACTTCCCTTTCTTTGCCCAGATGGATCCCTTTTGAATGGTCATTTCTTTTGCATAAAGGAACAGAGTATCCCATTGGCTTCAGACACTAGGGATGTCTTCAGCAGGGGTTTGGAGCAGGTTTAGAGTCACTGCTATGTCCAGCTCTAGTGTGGAGCAGAGACCAACACACCTTCTGGGGATGGTCTCTGAACTCCAGATCTGCAGAGAGCTGGGGCTGAGATGGTAATCCAAGAAAACAGGAGGAAAACGTTGAATCCTCTCATGTTTGCCCAAAATGAAGCATGGAAGGAATGGGGATAAAATGTGAGGATGAGGAAGAGTCCTGGGCATGTATCAGCAGACTTGATTATGTCTGGAAGGAGGGTGGCTGTGGTGGATGGCAGCAGGCTGGGAGGTGGCAGCAGTTGTCCAGCAATTGTTCATGGTTCTTCAGTTGTGTTGCTGGGGGGTAGAATGGGGTGGGTGGATAAGATTTGTGTTTTGGGCACTGTCTTGAAGCCATGCTGGGCTTTGGGGTGTGAGTGAAGGGTCTATGTGGCTGGAGGGATCTGCAAGGGGAGGCTGGGCTGGAGTGGTTTGGGAGACCCAGGTGGCCCATGGACCTCAGGGAATTTGATCCGCAGCTGTTTAGCTTGTGGCACACATGATGGACACATTCTTGGCTCTGGGAGGCTTCCATCATTGGGCTGGGGTTGGAGAGGTTACCACGACCGGGTGGGATGTGTGAGGAAGCCCTTGCACGGGACAAGGAAAGATGCAGCCATTCCTGGAGGGATCTGTCTGGCAGCCACCCAAAAGGCCCAGTCTGGGTGTTCTCCTGGCTTGCTTTGGGTCTGCTGGAGGACAGGAGAATTCCAGTCCCTCTGTCATCACCCAGGGACCGTGGGACTGGTGTATTTGGGCTGGTACAAGACTCTGGTTGGCTAAAATATGGTGAGATTTGAATGAGGGCTGATTTGAGCAATGCCAGTGGTGAAGGGAAAGAGGAGCTGGTGGGACTTGGCTGCTCCAATGGCATTAACAAGAAAACCTTCTTGTTCTGAAGATGCACATGGGGGCTTGGCACACTCTGACATATATGGGTCACTCTCATTGCCCACCTGGGACACCCAGTCCTTGGGGGACTGGAGCAGTTTATTTTCTAAGTGAGAAGCATTGTGAGAGGTTTGGCACATGGCAAGGCCATGTTAGCTGGGGCTGGGGGTGGGCTGGGCTCTGGGTTGAGTTTCAGATGTCACTTACAAGCAGGAAGAACACTTGGAGAGGTCCATTGGGCCAGGGGCAGGTCCTGAGTAAACCTTGCCCAGTGTGGAGGGGTTTGTGGAGGCCATGGTGAGCCCCAGTGTTGTCCTGGGGCAGTGAGAGGAGCAGAGTGGCTGGCAGGGACCTCCAAGGACTTTCCTTTCAGAAATGCACCTGGTCAGCAGGGACCTGTTTGCTGGCCTGAGGCCTTCTCTTGCTTGCAAATGTCCTCGTGCTCCAGTGCTGAGCCCCTGCCAGCACTTCATACCCCACACTCCTTGGCAGGGGTGGCCAACCTCCCCTCCAAAGTCCCTTTTTCTGCTGGTGCCCCAAATCATTCCACATTTCCAAGGAAGGGATTCTTTGCGTCTGGGTCTCACCCTCTGGGCCTTGATCCTGCTGATCAGGGTGTGTCCGTCTGTCCATGGCACATCCAAAGTGCTGTGCTGGGTCTGTTGCAGGTTCAGACTGGAAAGCTGTGAACCAGGAGCCTTTTCTTTCCACCCGCTACACAGTCCCAAGCCTCAGCTCTGGGGACAAGATTCACGTGCGGGTGGTGGCAGTCAGTGCCAGTGGAGCCAGCATCCCAGCCACTCTGGAGCAGCCAGTGCTCATCAGGGAGATCCTCCGTGAGTACTGCTCCTGAGGGCACAATTCCTGTGGGAAATCTCTGTCTGTCCCTGCAGCATGAGCAGCCTCTCATGTGTCCCATCCAGCCTTTGACAGATGTTATTCTCAGGGACTGTGTCCAATTCCCTTGGGAGAAGCTTCCTGACCTCACCAATCTTGCTGATGTTGAAACTTTGGGGGTGAAGGACTCAAAAGGCAGAACTACATTTTCCCATTTCACAGCAAGAGCTCAGAATCTACCACCCCCTGAGTACATCTCCTCCCCTTGGCCGTGTCACATCCCAAACATACCACGGCACACATTGGACAGCCTTGTTTATTTAGCTCAGGGAAGTCAAGAGGTGGTTGTCTGGAGCATGGGAACTTTAATCATGCTAAACTCGCTAATGAATGAGTTATTCCCATTCTTAGCAAGACTCGCATTCCCCTCAGGGTGCTGCCAATGTGCAGAGGCTGATGCAGGTGGGCAGGGCTAGTGTACACTCAGCAAAATAAAGACTCATTTTCCCTCTAGAAGGAATTATTAATGTTCAAGTTTTCTTGTTATTCAACACATCAGATCTTTCAGCTGCTTAAAAATAGTAATAGTAACAAAAGTTATTCCAGGAACCACCAGCTTTTCATAGAAAAAGGTTTGGAGAAGATTGTCAGCCTATGGAAAGGATCCTGCAGTGTCCATCTTCTCAGTGTGCTTGGAGAAGGTGAACGTGGCTTAGGGGTGGGGCTGCACCTGTTCACCTCTGACCTCAGAACTATCCCACCAAACCTGATGTAACTGGGAAAACTGGGGCGTGAGGGACTGGCATGAGATGGCAAATGCACGGCTCTTACTTTCCACACCCTGTCCCTGCTGCCTGAGCTTTGTCCCAGGCACATGTACAGGTGTAAAACCCAAAGAGCTGAGATACCCAGCCATCTGATCTACTGGATCTTCCCTCCCCTCCCCTTCCCCCTTCCCCCTTCCCCCTTTCCCCTTCCCCCTTTCCCCTTTCCCCTTTCCCCTTTCCCCTTTCCCCTTTCCCCTTTCCCCTTTCCCCTTTCCCCTTTCCCCTTT